>JAODAL010007987.1:0-121120 GCA_025379985.1 Phyllomedusa bahiana | reverse complement strand
TTTTTTTTAAGGGGCCTACATTACACGCGGAGAAATACGATCGTAAAGTCATCGTCGTCTGAGTGCTGAACTTGTATTTGTGGGGAGTAAATGCACCGAAGTAGGCCCTGCAAATTCGCCGTGTGGGCATATATTCATCAGACCTGGAGAGCAGTCAGTGCTCTGCTGCGGAGATGGGGGGGCGTTGATGCTCCTGCCTCTTTTCCCAGCAGTGAACTAGGTCGCTGATTTGACAGAATCCAGCATAGGATGTTGTCAGAAGAACACAGTGGTGGTGGGAGAGGCTGGAATCTAACCTCCCCAACCCACGCCAATCTCTGCCTCAACCACCAATGAAGCAGACACAAGTTCCCTCCTCAACCACTGCACATGAATCCCCCTCACCCCAGGACTGCAGAAGGCCTTCCCTATTTGCAATCCAGGACCGTTGAAAAGTATGGTCTAAATGGCACACAAGTCTGAATGAAATGTCTTGCATGATCATCATACGCCTCATACTTATAAGCGGGACTATATCAAAATATAAAAATATCAACTAACTGGAGTGAAGAAAATAATTATTTGATCCCTTTGCCCGCTGACAAAGACATAAACAGTCTATATTCTTAAGGGTATGTTAATTTTAACATGGGGAGATAGAATATCCAAAATAAAATCCAGAATATCACAGTATATAAATTTATTTGCATTTTGCAGCGAGAAATAAGTATTTGATCCCTCTGGCAAATAAGACTTAATACTTGGTGCCAAAACCCTTGTTAGCAAGCACAGCAGTCAGACATTTTGGTCCACTCCACTTTGAAGATCATCTCTAAATGATTAAGATTTTGAGGCTGTTGCTTGGCAACTCGGAGCTTCAACTCCCCCCATAAGTTTTCTATGGGATTAAGGCCTGAAGACTGTCTAGGCCATTCCATGACCTTAATGTGCTTCTTTCTGAGACACTCCTTTGTTGCCTTGGCTGTATGTTTTGGGTCATTGTCTTGCTATAAGACCCAGCCACAACCCATTATTAATGTCCTGGTGGAGGGAAGGAGGTTGTCACTCAGGATTTTACAGTACATAGTTCCATCCATTCTTCCATTGAGACAGTGAAGTAGTCCTATGCCCTTAGCAGAAAAACACCTCCAAAACATAATGTTTCCACCTCCATGCTGGACAGTGGGGACGGTGTTCTTTGGGCCAGTAGCAGAATTTCTCTTCTTCCAAACACGTTGAGTTAATGCCAAAGAGCTCAATTATGGTCTCATCTGACCACAGCACCTTCTCCCAAACACTCACAGAATCATCCAGGTGTTCATTGGTAAAATTCAGACGGGCCTGCACATGTGCTTTTTTGAGCAGGGGGACCTTGCGGGCACTTCAGGATTTTAAACCATTATGGCGTTTACCAATGGTTTTCTTGATGACTGTGGTCCCAGCTGCCTTGAGATCATTAACAAGTACCCCCCATGTAGTTTTAGGCTGATCTCTCACCTTCCTCATGATCAAGTATACCCCACAAGGTGAGATTTTGCATGGGGCCCCAGATCGATGTCGATTGACAGTCATTTTGTATTTCTTTAATTTTCTTACTATTGCACCAACAGTTTTCTCCTTCTCACCCAGTGTCTTACTTATGGTTTTGTAGCCCATTCCAGCTTTGTGCAGGTCTATGACCTTGTCCCTGACATCCTTAGAAAGCTCTTTGGACTTGCCCATGTTGTAGAGGTTATAGTCTGACTGATTAATTGATTCTATGGAGTCTTTTATAAAGGTGACTAATTAAGACAGCTGTCTTTAATGCAGGTAAAAAGTTGAGCCTCTATCTGGTCTGTAGGAGCCATAACTCTTAATGGTTAGTAAGGGATTAAATACTTATTTCTCTCAGCAAAATGCAAATAAATGTATATAATGTATACAATGTGATTTTCTGGATTTTATTTTGGATATTCTATCTCTCAATGTTAAAATTAACCTACCCTTAAAATTGTAGATTGTGCAGGTCTTTGTCAGTGGGCAAACTTACACAATCAGCAAGGGATCAAATAATTATTTCCTTCACTGTACAAAATACCACAGAGTATGGTATAACCTTCATAGGCTCAGCTCTAGATATCTTATCCTATGGTTAAAGGAAAAGTTCAATTTTATGCTCAACAACTTTATTTTTTACGTTTATCATATAACAGGTTGTAATGATACAGGATTAAAAGAATCATAAGGTAAAAGCCTGGCCACATCTGGCAGCTAAGACTCCACTTGAGACTGTACAAAGCAGAAGAAATATACCTGTGCATTTAATTGTGATATACAGGGGCGTAGCTACAGGGGGTGCAGAGGTATAGGTCATTACTGGGCCCTGCAGTCTGTGGGGACCCAAAAGCCATTCTTCCATGTAAGGAGATATCAGCATTGTAAATGGCACATGGTATGGCACATCAGTCTCAGAAATTGCAACTCTAGTAGATACTGCTTTTCTTTTTCAGAAGCCCAACTCGTAGTCGGGAGGGGGAGGGGGTGGTAATGCAGGTAGGAAAAGACCATTAGTGGATACAGGGGAGTCTATAATCAGAAAGATGGATAGAATAACTTGCCGCCAAGACTGACTCAACCAATGGTTTGCCGTGTCTCTGGTGCTAGGATTCGGTATGTGGTGGACCGAGTGGATAAATTACTGAGAGGGGCTGGTGATGACCCATCTGTCATGGTCCATGTTAGAACCAATGACAAAATACATGGTATTTGAAGGATCCATAAGAATAATTTTAAATAACTAGGCTATAAACTAAATGGAACCTCCAAGGGTGTGTTCTGCCTGTGCCATGCCAAACACAGATAAGACAGCGGGAGCTCAGGGAGTTAAATGCATGGCTAAAGTCTTGGTGTAGGACAGAAGGGTTTGGGTTCTTAGAGCACTGGGCTGATTTTTCATTGAGGTACAAACTGCTTTCTACAGAAAAATTGCACCTGAATGGGAGGGGGTCTGCTGTGCTAGGGGAAAGAATTCTAGAAGGGTTGCAGGAGTATTTAAACTAGGGATAATATAGACTAGGGATAGATGTGACCAGGGAAATGCAACTTATCATTGATTCCCCAATTCTGCCGTTTTTAGAGATATCCCATTCATGGCAGTAGTGTGCTAATTGGCTCAAATCACAAACCTCAGAACTGGTGGAGCACCTAATGGATTTTGGGGTCTCATGTTCAGTACAATTTTCTTTAGGTGCCATTACAGGTTTGCGGACACCCTAAGGTGCTAAAACCTAATAAACATCCTTAAAAGGCCACATATTGGAAACTACAGTCGTTAAGGAATAGATCCATGGGTGCAGTGAGTATATCAACCCCACAAGAGTTTCACATTTTTTTTTTGCGTTAGGCTGTGAAAAAAAAAAAAAAAAATTCCAACAATTTGGAATTTTAGCTGAAATTCTTTAATTTTTACATGGAGTCTTGGAAAAAAAAAATCACCTCAAAATTTGTTATGTAATTTCTTCGGCAATACCTTATATGTTTGTACAAACTGCTGTTTGGAGACATGTACAAGGGAGGGAGCACTATTTGGCTTTTGCAAGGCAGATTTTGGTGGGTGCCATGTACCATTTGCAAAGCCCCTAAAGTACTAGAACAGGTGAAACCTTCCAGAAATCACCCCATTTTGGATTCAAAACACCTCATGGATCTCATCTATGGGTATATTGTGCATTTTGGGCGCACAGGTGTTCCACAGTATTTTTAGCACTGGGCCATTAAAACTGGTGGAAAAGGGGGAAGGTTGAGAATGGGCATTTGATAGTGGAAAGTTTAATGATAAATTTACTGTGTGGGTCGGTACGATTAAAAGGATATAAATTTTATATAGTTTTTTTTTATGTTTTATTACTTTTACACAATAGAAATGTGTTTTTATGACGTCAAAGTCCGATAGTCATAACTTTTTATTTTTCTGTATACGGAGCTGATGATGAGCTTGTTTTTTGCGGGATGAGTTGTCGTTTTTATTGGTATCATTATGGGGTTCATATGACGCTTTGATCGCTTTTTATTAAGGTATTTGTGAGGTGTTTTGAACAAAATACAGCAATCCTGGTAGTGTTTTTTATTTTTATTTTTTACAGCGGTCACTGTGCGATATAAGTAAAATGCTAGCTTTACTCAGCAGATTGATACGATTTTTTTTATGTTTTACTGCTTTTACACAATAAAAACACTTTGATTCAAAGGAAAATACGTTTTTGCATCTCCATAGTCTGAGAGCCATAACATTTTTATTTTTCTGTGTACCGAGCTGTGTAGTGGCTTGTTTTTTTGCGGGATGAGTTGAAATTTTTATTGGTATCATTTTTTGGGGAGATCGCTTTTAAATCCATTTTTTGGAAGCCAGGGTGAAGAAAATGCTGCAGTCCTAGTAGTGTTTATTTTTTATTTTTTTTAACAGCGCTCACTGTGCAGTATACATGACAAGTTAGTTTTAATCTGTGTGTCAATATAATTATGGAAATACCCAATTTATATATTTGTTTTATGCTGAAGTGGTTTTAAAAAAAGAAAGTGTTATTGTGTAAAACAATATTTATGTTTTGCTATCTTCTGATAATTTTGTTATTTTTCCATATACAGAGCTGTACCACTTTCCTACCAGTTTGGCATTCATATCACTATTTTATCGCTTTTTATTCCATTTTTTGTGCTGTGGGATGAACGAAAGTTGCAATACTTTGACTGTTTTTTGGGGGATTTATGGCGTTCACTGTGCAGGTGAAATAACGTGACAGATTTATAGGGTAAGTCGTAACACATGCGGTGACACCAAATATGCATACTTTATTTTTTATCTTTTTTGGGAAGATTGCCATTTGTAAAGGGGAAAAGGGCGGTGTATGCGTTTGTATTTTATTTTTTGTGTGTTACTTTTTTTTTTTTTTATTATTTTTGCTTTTCCCTGTAGGGGGACTTGTAAGAGTACGTTTCCATGGCAAAGACAAAATATCAGTCGGATTATCTGACCGGTATTTTGCCTTTGTTAGGCACACAGGGGTACGGCTTTTGTCCGCGGTTTGTGTATTCAAGCTGTCCCCCCTTCGAACGCACATGTTCATAAGTCCAAAAGTGGTTTTGCCAGCTCCCACTTTTAGAAATTTGGGTGCACTGAGGTCCGTTCAAGCCACGGCCAAAGTGATCCAAATGCAAAATAGGTCCAGAACCACACAATGGAATAATGTTACACACATTCAAAATTTATTAGCCATAGAAGAATAAAAAAAATATGCACAGGCAAATATGCAGTAAATAGCAGTAAATAGTGACAGCCAAAAACGTTCATGTTCATGCCCGAAAAAAAACGTTTAGGGATGCAAGTGGTGTTAAAAACCATCCCGAGGAAAATCCGTGCAGTGTGGACCACTGCACGGATTTTCTATTTAAATCAATGTAAAAGGTTGACAATTGGTTTACAGACGGTTTTCAAATACGAAAACCGTCTGTAAAACCGACTGAAACCCTGTGCCGTGGGAGACAAGACCGAACAGTGACCTTCGGATCAGTGTTACAACTGAGAACAGAGCACAGCTGAACTGCTGTGTACTGATCTTTACGGCAATTGTCAATCACTATTAATCGCCCACTGCTGGAGCAAGCTCTAGCCGCAGGCAATGCAGCATGAGGCTAGCTGTAATATACAGCTGGTCCCATGCTGCGATCGTGCAAGCTCCACTTGTGAGCTTGCATGATCCTTACGACATACCCATATGTCAAAAAAAGGATCTGGGCATACTTGTAGATCATAGATTACAAAATAGTATACAGTGTAAGTGTCAATCAGGGCTGTGGAGTCGGCAAGCCAAAGCCCCAACTCCGACATTTCCCAAACCTCCGACTCCTGACTCCTCATACATGGCGCATGTTTAAGTGATAACTTTACTGTAGTAAAATGGTAACATCGGCTGTTTATCACCTTAGGATACAATAATCAAGCTATTTAGGTAGAACAGACACTGACAAGCAAAAGGGTAACAATGTTTTGATCTTTTGAACACTTGTGGGTTGAGTTGAAGAAAAATCTGTTTTTGTATCCAAGTCCAGCCTGCACCAACATTGGGAATGTGTAGAAGAGATCTGTGATCAGATTTTATTCAAGATCTGCTTGAATCTGATTCAGAGCCCAAAAGGATTCAGGCAGTATTGAAAGCCAAAGGTGGATTTACCAAATACTAACAAAATAATAAAAATTAACATTTTGATTTTTAGGAGCAAAACAGTAACAATGCAGTTACAGGAAAGAATCTGCAGAACTGAGCAGATGCTAAATACTTACAAGTCAAATTTATGCATAAGATAGGTAAGATGACTGTATATAATGTTACAGTAGCCTCATGTACAAAGCTGTAGTGGATGGTGAGATATGGAGCCTGAAAGTCACAAGTTCAAAACAATGTTACCATTTTGCTTGTCAGTATAAAATATGTTTATTGGATATGACTTTAGAACACAAAAAAATTGTAAATATGTAAAACACTGCAGGAACATTTGTGGAGTCTCTGAATTTGATCTGAGAAATAATATTGCCTCCATCAGATCCTGCATACATGACCTCACATCTGATCTCATTATTTCCAGGCTAGAGAACGGCCTCTCTACACTAACTTGGGTTGGGGGCAAAGCGGTGACCACAGGGGCAACATCTCTAACAATATCAGGTATAAAGGAATTGCCTCAGCAATTGCCTCAGCCACAGACAGTTTTGATGAATGGTTAAACCCTTCTACTTCTTTGAAAGCAGGTGAAAAATTTTGCTGAAATCTGTTTGCCCTGGGAGCGGAATCTTTTACCCTGGGGCAGCGCTTTGCCTGCTCCATGTCATCAATTACACTCCTCATGTGATAAGGCTGAAGATATGGGAGCAGTAGCACTGGCTGGACCCAATTCCTCTTGCTCTTTGCATCGAACTAACTGGACCAACTAATTATATATTTTGGGAGTCGGAGTCAGTCCTTTTTATGACGACTCCGACTCCACAGCCCTGGTGTCAATCAGCTCCCTCTAATGCAAACAGGATGATGGTGTGTATTAAAAAAGGCATGGACTTGTGGGACAGGAATGTAATAATACAGCTATATAAAGCACTGGTGTGGCCCCATCTGGAATATGCTGTTCAGTTCTGGGCTCCAGTTTATAAAATTGATGTAATGGAACTAGAGAAAGTGCAACCAAACTACTAAAGGGAGTGGAGCATCTTAGTTATGAGGAAAGGTTAAAAGACAACTCTGAGGAGACAAGATTAACTTATATAACTATATAAATGGTCCCTACAAAACATATAGGGAAAAGCTATTTCAAGTTAAACCCCCTCAAAAGACAGGAGAACATTCCTTTCGTCTGGAGAAAAAAAGGATTCAATCTTCAGAAGAGAAACACCTTCTTTACCATGAGAACTGTGAATCTGTGGAATAGCCTGTCTGAGGAGCTGGTCACAGCAGGAACAGTTAAGGGCTTTAAAAAAGGCTTAGATAACTACTTACTACTAAAGAAAATGAATGTTTATGTAGCCATACAAAACATCTGGATAAAGTCTGATGGAACCTTTGGGATCAGGAATGAAATATTCATTTAGGGAAGATTGGTTCATGCCTTATGGGTTCCAAATTATGAATCAGTGGATTAAACAAAACTTAAAAATTCCCCATTGCCCTCCCTTCATCCATTCCTTACCCACCCTTGGTTGAACTTGATGGACATTTTTTTTTTCAACCATATGTTGAAATATAACACTGTATTTTAATATTTATTTTGGTATTGTGCGGCACTACTAATTAACACATTATTTTTGCAGTGTATGGTGATGGCAATAGGACTACAAAGGTGTTATTTAGACAACTGTATATTATATGTTGTTAATTAATAAACTTATGGCACGGTTGACACTATTAGGTAATGTATGCTCTAGTTCTTTTTTAATTGTATGAGAAACACTACACTACTATATATAAGGGGAGAGGGAAGGCCTGAGCACAAGTTACCGAACAGGGCATAATCCAAAGACAGCACAAAAGAAAAATGAGGACTTAATACCAAAAAATAAAAATGAAAAACAATTACTTTATTGGAATTAAAATACAAATTATACAAACAAATTAGGAAAATCACAATTTAAACTGGACGACAAACCAAACAAAATGCAGGTGACGAAACAAGGTGGAGATAATCATAAATCGTGGATTATCCCCATTCCTATTGGTACACATCAAATATCAAGTGATATAATATACAATATTAGGCTATATAAAAGGATAGTTGACACCTCCTGAGGAAGCATTAGGGAAACATGTGTTGGGATGTCAGGTACAATCAATGTGGAGTCTGTTACTATGGGTAAGATAGATTGATATTGTGTTTTACTGATTTTCTATCCTTCTATTTCCGTTGCATTTGCATAGCTTAATATTGTATCCCTTGATATTTGATGTGTACCAATGGGGATAATCCACGATTTATGATTATCTCCACCTGCATTTTGTTTGGTTTGTCGTCCAGTTTAAATTGTGATTTTCCTGATTTCGTTGTGTAATTTGTATTTTAATTCCAATAAAGTAATTGTTTTTATTTTTCTTGTATTAAATCTTCATTTTTCTTTTGTGGTGTGTGTGTGTGTATATATATATATATATATATATATATATATATATATATATATATATATATAATACACAATGCTTTGAGTGGCATTACGATAATTAATTAATATAATATATATTTGGAGGCATTGTGTATCTTCACTTGAATACCTGGCCAATGTACTCCCTCGAGTCTTTTGTATGTTAAATAGATAATATCAAAGGCCTCTGTACTCACCACGTCCAATAACAAATGGGTTCCAGCAAAGGCGACCCAGGAATTGACCAAGTGCAGGAAGCTTTTCTATTGCTGTAGTTGGCTCCTCAAGGTGATGATAAAGAAAAAAAAATGTAAATTAGATGTAATAATATTAACATAAATTTTTTTCAAGCTGACAGACACTTTAATATTTCCTCTACCAACATTCTCTTTTTGTTGCGTACAATTCATCTAAAATGAAGGTTCTTTCAAACAAGGTTTTCAAACTACCAAACATGTATTTGGTTTAGTAAATTTTGCTTCCATTTCAGTTAGGACAATCTTCACTAACAGGGAGAAATCTCCTTCCCACTATGAGTGTCACTGTTTATTTAACCTAGGTAAATAGCTTTCCTAAATATTATACCCAGAACTTGGATCAATCACGTACAACCCTCCTTCATGTGATTCCCTTATCTGTTTTCTTAGCAGTTAATGGAGTTAGGAAGACATGGAGCAGTCTAACATCCTGCATACTCATATACAGTGCCTTGCAAAAGTATTCGGCCCCCTTGAACTTTTCAACCTTTTGCCACATTTCAGGCTTCAAACATAAAGATATAAAATGAAAAAAAAAATTTGTGAAGAATCAACAAAAGTCGGACACAATTGTGAAGTGGAACGAAAGTTATTGGATATTTTAAACTTTGGTAGAAAATAAAAAACTGAAAAGTAGAGCGTGCAATATTATTCGGCCCCTTTACTTTCAGTGCAGCAAACTCACTCCAGATGTTCAGTGAGGATCTCGGAATGATCCAATGTTGTCCTAAATGATGATGATAAATATAATCCACCTGTGTGTAATCAAGTCTCCGTATAAATGCACCTGCGCTGTGATAGTCTCAGGGTTCTGTTTAAAGCGCAGAGAGCATCATGAAGACCAAGGAACACACCAGGCAGGTCCGTGATACTGTTGTGGAGAAGTTTAAAGCCAAGAAGCACTGTGCAAGCGATCATATTGAAATGGAAGGAGTATCAGACCACTGCAAATCTGCCAAGACCCGGCCGTCCCTCTAAACTTTCATCTCAAGCAAGGAGAAGACTGATCAGAGATGCAGCCGAGAGGCCCATGATCACTCTGGATGAACTGCAAAGATCTACAGATGAGGTGGGAGAGTCTGTCCATAGGACAACAATCAGTCGTACAGTGCACAAATCTGGCCTTTATGGAAGAGTGGCAAGAAGAAAGCCATTTCTCAAAGATATCCATAAAAAGTATTGTTTAAAGCTTGACACAAGCCACCTGGGAGACACCAAACATGTGGAAGAAGGTGCTCTGCTCAGATGAAACCAAAATCCCACTTTTTGGCCATAATGCAAAACGATATGTTTGGCGTAAAAGCAACACAGCTCATCCCCCTGAACACACCATCCCCACTGTCACACATGGTGGTGGCAGCATCATGGTTTGGGCTTTTCTTCAGCAGGGACAGGGAAGATGTTTAAAATTGATGGGAAGATGGATGGAGCCAAATACAGGAACATCCTGGAAGAAAACCTGTTGGAGTCTGCAAAAGACCTGAGACTGGGATGGAGATTTATCTTCCAACAAGACAATGATCCCAAATCTACAATGGAATGGTTCACAAATAAACGTATCCAGGTGTTAGAATGACCAACTCAGAGTCCAGACCTGAATCCAATCGAGAATCTGTGGAAAGGGCTGAAAACTGCTGTTCACAAATGCTCTCCATCCAACTTCACTGAGCTCCAGCTGTTCACAAACGCTCTCCATCCAACCTCACTGAGCTCCAGCTGCTCACAAACGCTCTCCATCCAACCTCACTGAGCTCCAGCTGCTCACAAACGCTCTCCATCCAACCTCACTGAGCTCCAGCTGCTCACAAACACTCTCCATCCAACCTCACTGAGCTCCTGCTGCTCACAAACGCTCTCCATCCAACCTCACTGAGCTCCTGCTGTTCACAAACGCTCTCCATCCAACCTCACTGAGCTCCAGCTGCTCACAAATGCTCTCCATCCAACCTCCCTGAGCTCCAGCTGCTCACAAACGCTCTCCATCCAACCTCCCTGAGCTCCAGCTGTTCACAAACGCTCTCCATCCAACCTCACTGAGCTCCAGCTGCTCACAAACGCTCTCCATCCAACCTCACTGAGCTCCAGCTGCTCACAAACGCTCTCCATCCAACCTCACTGAGCTCCAGCTGCTCACAAACGCTCTCCATCCAACCTCACTGAGCTCCAGCTGCTCACAAACCTCTCCATCCAAACTCACTGAGCTCAGCTGTTCACAAACGCTCTCTCCATCCAACCTCACTGAGCTCCAGCTGTTCACAAACGCTCTCCATCCACCTCATGAGCTCAGTGTCACAACGCTTCATCCAACTCCTGAGCTCTGTGTTCACAAACGCTCTCCATCCAACCTCACTGAGCTCCAGCTGTGTGCCAAGGAAGAGTGGGCAAGAATTTCAGTCTCTCGATGTGCAAAACTGATAGAGACATACCCCATACAAAAGTTTAAAATATCCAATAAATTTCGTTCCACTTCACAAATGTGTCCCACTTGTTGTTGATTCTTCACAAAAAATTTTTTTATATCTCTATGTTTGAAGCCTGAAATGTGGCAAAAGGTTGAAAAGTTCAAGGGGGCTGAATACTTTAGCAAGTCACTGTACACTACTCACAAAAAAACTAGGGATATTTGGCATCTGGTTGAAATTTCAGAATGAACATAAAATTTCTTGAATTTTTTTTTTTTAAATGAACTAAATGAGACCATCTCTTAACTTTAGAATGCACATGTCCAACTGTTCAACATTTTAGTACTTGAATCGTCCAATAAATTTAGGGGATCAATTTGCATCGTGATTCAAACAGTCCTCCTCATCATGTTCACATTTTGACATCCTAAGACCAAGACAACACCTTAAAATTGATCAACAGTTTCTCGCCATTGTGAGGTGTCAAGCAGGATGCTCTCAGACGGAAGTGGCCACTGAGCTTAGAGTGTCACAGAGTGTCATCAGCAGGTTGCAGAAGAGATACAGAGAGACTAGAAGAGTCACAGAAAGGCATAGAAGTGGACGTCCTTTGACTACATCACCAATAGATGACCGCTTCATTGCAAACAATGCCCTGTGGAACCGGATGATGATGAAGGTCACACAACTCCAGTTACACTTAAGGGAGGTGAGAGGACACCCAGGGCCACTTGTATGAAACCTGTCTAGGTCTAAAACTCACTTTGTTGTTCATAGCAACCAATCAGAGCTCCTCTTTCATTTCATACAGTGCTCTGAAAAAATGAGAGGGGCAGTGTGACCGGTACCTTATCAGGCTGATGCAAAGCGCTCTCCTTTATATCGCCAGCATCGTTGGCGACTTTCATTTCTGCTCAGTGAATTGACTTTCAGTGAAAAGTCTCTCGTCCAGTGAAGATGCTTCCTGGCCCATGCAAATCGATGATGCCTGTGCCTGGTGGTGTGGTTACGTACCCTTGCCGGTCGTCTAGCACGCAGACCATGCTGATGTAAATGGTTAGAAATGGCCTGACATGACACTTGGTTGCCTTTCACCTCCCTTATATGTGCTTGGAGCTGTGTGGCATTCATCATCCGGTTCTGCAGGGCATTGTTTACAATGAAGCAGTCATTGTGTGATGGAGCCAAAAGACATCCACTTCTTTGCCTTTCTGTGACTCTTCCAGTCTCTCTGCTGATGACACTCTGTAGCACTTCAAGCTCAGTGGCCACTTCTGTCTGTGAGCATCCTGCTTGAAGCCTCACAATGGCAAGGTGCCATTGATCAATTGTAAGATGTTGCCTTGGTCTCATGATGTCAAAATGTGAACAGCATGAGGAGGACTGTTTAAATCGAGATGCAAATTGATCCCCTAAATTTATTGAGTGATTCAGGGATCAAACACCTTTTGTGAATTTTGACATTAAGCTCCTGGTTAGAGATCAGCAAGTTGTGCAAAAAGTACTGAAACACTGACCAGTTGGACATGTGCATTCTAAATTTAAGGCATGGTCTCATTTAGTTCATTTAAAAAAAAAATGTTCAAGAAATTTTATGTTCATTAAGTGTATCACTTAATATAATGTGTATTATATAGCACATGCACAATCGTGGTACAGCTTGCACAAACTACTGGCACACATGCTTTATGCCACATTTATTATGTATTTTATACAATTTTTACACACTTCTGTACTATGTTAGACCAAAGAGGTGGCTTTATGGAAAGGAGCATCACTTACTGTGCGACACCATGTGCCACAATGTTGGCACATCTAGTGGCAAAAACAAAGCCAACTAATAGAACTAATAGAGCAAACTTAGACTAAACAGTCTAAACATGTGGCTGATTTATTAACATTATGATAAATCTGTCTGGTCTAAGCTTACACTGTAAAAACATTAGATAGCATTCCTAAATCTGCCTTATTGTTCTGAATCTGAATCGCATATTCTTAAAGCAAACCTTTTCGGTGGTTAATGCTGCCCTGTCTGAGAGCAGAATGTGATCGAGAGAAAGAAGCTGAGCTTTGTAATATATAGGATTATAGGATAGAGGAGCTGAGCCCTGTGATAGATAGATATATAGGATTAAAAATGATAAAGTATGGTAGAGGAGAGAAGCTAAGCTCTGTGAATGATATGATAGAGGGCTGAGTCTGTGATATATAGGGTAATGATAGAGGGAGAAGGAGCTGAGGTTCTGGTGATATATAGGGTTATATGAAAGAGGAGAGAAGCTGAGCTCTGTGATATATAGGGTTACATGATAGAGGAGAGAAGCTGAGCTCTGTAATATATAGGGTTATAGGATAAAGGAGCTGAGCCCTGTGATAGATATATAGGGTTATAGGATAGAAGAGAGAAGCTGAGCTCTATGATATAAAGGATTATATGATGGAGGAGAGAAACTGAGCTATATATATATGGATATATGATAGAGGAGAAGAGCTGAGCTCGGTGATATATAGGGTTATATGATAGAGGAGAGAAGCTGAGCTCTGTTATATATAGGGTTATATGATAAGAAGAGAGAAGCTGTGCTCTGTGATATATAGAGTTATATGATAGAGGAGAGAAGCTGAGCTCTGTGATATATAGAGTTATATGATAGAGGAGAGAAGCTGAGCTCTGTGGTCGAGCCCAATAGCGCCAGTTGCCATCTGTAATACACAGCTGGTTCGATGCTGTGATTGTTCCATGCGCCGATCTCTGTTGTGAGCCTGTATGCTCTCCATACATCCATTTGGGGGAACATCTTTCCAGCAAAGGCAAATGGGTATGTATGTTCAATGTCAGGAAGGGGTTAAAGTACTTAAACCTATTTAAAGACAAATTTGGTATCACTGAAATCGTACTGGCCTGCAGAATACAGGTAGCATGACATTTGTTATAGTAACCGCGAACCCCCCACTAAAATAACACACTTTCTTTTGTTTTTATATTTTATTTTTATATGATAGAAGAGAGAAGCAATTGCATTTTTTTTCACGTTTCACTCCACAATAATTTTTGGGGGTTTCCCAGTACATTATATGATCTGGTTAATGATGGTATTAACAAGTACCGTATATACTCGAGTATAAGCCGACCCGAGTATAAGCCGAGGCACCTACTTTTGCCCCCAAAAATGGGAAAACTTATTGACTCGAGTATAAGCCTAGGGTAGAAAATGCAGCGGCTACTGGTAAATTTTAAAAATAAAAATGGATACCAATAAAATTACATAGGCAGTTTAATGTCCCCCATAGGCAATTATAGGCAGATATATGGCCCTATATGCAGGTATAGGCAGGTATATGTCCCAAAAGGCACGTATATGGCCCCATAGGCATGTAATAGGCAGTTATCTGTCCACCATATGCAGATTCAAGGCAGGTATATGGCCCCATAGGCAGGTATATGGCCCCATAGGCTGGTTGTAGGCAGGTATAGGGCGGGCTGTAGGCAGGGTGTAGGCAGGTAGGGGGCGGGCTGTAGGGCAGGTATAGGGCAGGTATAGGCAGCTTTAGGCAGGTATAGGGCAGGTATGGGCAGCTGTAGGCAGGTATAGGGCAGGTATAGGCAGCTGTAGGCAGGTATAGGGCAGGTATAGGGCCGGCTGTAGGCAGGTATAGGGCAGGTATAGGCAGCTGTAGGCAGGTATAGGGCAGGTATAGGGCCGGCTGTAGGCAGGTATAGGGCAGGTATAGGCAGCTGTAGGCAGGTATAGGGCAGGTATAGGGCCGGCTGTAGGCAGGTATAGGGCAGGTATAGGCAGCTGTAGGCAGGTATAGGGCAGGTATAGGCAGCTGTAGGGCAGGTATAGGCAGCTGTAGGCAGGTATAGGCAGGTATAGGCAGCTGTAGGCAGGTATAGGGCAGGTATAGGCGGCTGTAGGCAGGTATAGGCATGGTATAGGCAGCTGTAGGCAGGTATGGGGCCGGTATAGGCAGCTGTAGGCAGGTATAGGGCCGGCTGTAGGCAGGTATAGGCAGCTGTAGGCAGGTATAGGCAGGCTGTAGGTAATAATAGGCAAAATAAAAAAAACAATCACTTACCTGGATCCCCGCTGCTCCGTCTCCCGCGCTTTCCGCTCTGCTGCTTCTTGCCGGCACAGGCGGGTGACGTCATCAGGCTGCGCACGCAGCGTGATGAAACACGCTGCCTGTGCCGGAAACTCCGGACAGCCGCGAGTCTGCTTGTGGCCGCCCGGAGACCACTGCGGAGCACGGAGCGCTCGCTCTCTGCCCGGCAGTGGGTATCTCTTCACCTGTGTGCGCTCCGGAGGAGTCGCATATAGGTGAAGGGATCGCGGACAGTGCCCGGGCCAGCGCAGCGCCCGGACACTGTGCGCTCACTCGGCAATCAGTTATATGCGTTCCCTGAGGAGCCGCATTTAACTGAAGCGTCCCTGTCGGCGCACGGGCCATCGCAGCGCCCGAGCGCCGACAGTGACTCGAGTATAAGCAGAGGAGAGATTTTTCAGCACATTTTTTGTGCTGAAAAACTCGGATTATACTCAAGTATATACGGTACATTTTAGGCCATATTCACACGGCTTAAAATTGGACGTATTTCAGCCCGTAATTACGCGCCGTAGTGCGCAAATTATGGCTGGAATATGTCCCAGTCATTACGGTAATCCACAGATCTCATAGAGAACTATGGATTACGTCTCCTCTCCCTGCTCGGCGAATACGCCGAGGGGGGAGATAATTGACATGTGAATTACCAGCGGCGTGTACACACAGGTGCCGGCCCCCCGCTCCCACTCCGCCCCCACGGCGTAATTGCAGGGCGTAATTACGCCCTGCAAATACAACGTGTGAACCTAGCCGTACTCTGCAAAAACTAGACTTTTATTTCTGTATTAAAGTATTCAATAATACATTAAACACTACACAAATTATAAACACAAATAACAATCCCAAACCAGGGCCACAAAGTAGTGATACAGACGTGATTAATTGCAAATCATCATATTATAGGTATCCTGTTAATAACAGACCAATGCATGGTTTAAGTACCATAATCTTAAAGGGGTGTTGAAACGATGTAATGCTGTCGTGGGATCCTCCAAAATGGGTATTTAATCACTTTTCTAAATATGTGATTACAAAAAGTGAAGCCTCTGAGAGCTACAGCATTGCTCAGTCCCCCTTAGTTTCCTGACAGTTTACATTAGACAGGACCAGGAGCTGATCTGGCTTGCGTGTTTGCACTTCTTATCTGATAACAGGGAACATGAACCAGCTTGCAAGGGACTGTGGAGAAAGACCTTTTTCTTTTATATAGAAAATCCACTGGTTGTAAAGTGATTATTTGAGTAAACATTGTACACGATCCCTGCTTACTGGCTCTGTGCTCAGCCCCCCTCTCGCTCTCCTCTGACCAGGAGCAGACAATAGGAAGGGAAGATCTCGCCTTGAGGAGAGCACTGAACGAACAGCTTGTAGAGTTATGTAGAGTTATGTTTTGCCTTTTCGCACTCTAAGTATCTGCATATCACAAGGCATTATGGGAAAAGGGCTGAGAAGCCCACAGCGCCCTCTGTTGGATGTAACAAATCCTCAATTTGCTTTTGACCCACTGAGTCTTGAGAAAGCAAAAAGGATTTTAGCCAAGCCAGTATCTCTCATCTGCAGACAATGCTGTTTCGGGATTTTTGTCCCTCATCAGTGCAGAGCAGAGCGATACTGGCTGGCTGTGTGGGAGGCATTGAGTGGCTCATGAAGGGAAAATCTGCTCTGCACTGATGAGGGACAAAAATCCCGAAACAGCGTTGTCTGCAGATGAGACAATTTCATGTCCCATAAAAATTGGAATAAAAGTGATAAAAAAAAGTCACATGCATTCCAAACTGCTAGCAATAAATGCCCCCTCACTGACGTCCGTAGTAAAAAAAAGTTATTGCTCACACAAAATGGCGCCACGGCGCAAATCTCAAAAGTAGAGACTGTTTGGAATTTTTTTACGGTACCAAAACATAACGGAAACCCTACATGTTTGGTATTGGCAGATGCATATCAGCCTGTAGAATACAGATAGCCCATTATATTTACCGAAGATTGAACAACGTAAAAGCAAAACACCCGCAAACATGGCGCAAGTACGGTTTTTTTTTTCACAATTTGTCCCACTTGGAATTTTATTGCGGTTTCCCAGTATATTCTATAATACAGTGAATAATACCATTAGAAAGTACATCTTGTCCCACAAAATAAAAGCCCTCATAGGTCTATGTAGGTGGAAAAATAAAAAAAAGTTATGGCTCCGGGAAGGCGAGGAGAGGAAAACGAACGTGTAAACAACAAAAAAACACAAGGTCTTAAGGGGTTAATAACCATTGTACTCCAAAAGGGTGCAATAAAAAAATAAATACCATATCAGGAAGAGAAAAAAAAATCGCTATGTTGGCTATGTTGATGGAAAAATTAAAGTTACAGCTTTCTTAATGCAAAAAAAAAAAAAAAAAAAACTGGCTCTTGAGGGGTTAAATTCCTCAGGTGGCCAACTTTCATAAAATACACTTTCATTTCATATTTCTACAACTACTGTTTTCACCAAAAAAAGTGCTGTATATAAAATGTCTCTCATCAGAGATGTAGAATTTGTAAAAAAAAAAAAAAAAAACAACAAAAAAAAACCCCCAAAACACTAGCAATAATGATTGCCAATGTAAAGAATAGTAGATATTAACATACTGAGATTGATATTTTCTTGCTCAAGCTTTAAGCAGAAGTCACGTTTTCTGGAGACTCCAAAAAAAAAAAAAAATTTAAGAAACTCTTTCTATACATTATCTCGAAAGAAGAATAAATAAAATCTATCACAGAGAAGAAATGATAAGCGATGTTGTACAGGACGGCAAACAGCATAATAAAAACATAAAAGACCGCCAAAGAATATGTTTTTTTCTTTTTATGTGATGGCTTATCCTAGCTGTTCTCTACCTGCCTATACAATTTATAGCTACATCATAGGCTTCTAAAGTGGGTGCTGAACAGGGATAATGCACATGTAAAAAACCTGCTAACCATCTCCTGCTGTTGCAATAAACATAACATCTTTGTTTCACAAGCACAACTCACTCTAGACTTGCTGGGGCCATGTAGAGAGACAGTCCACCGAGAGCCAACCTAATAACTGTACCAAGGCAACCGAACAATTCACAGAATGGTATGGGCTGTTCATTATAGCAAGTGATAAATCCTAGTTATTGCCAGGCTGCAGCAGTTAGCACTAGCAAGCCAGAGATGCTGCTGTTTACCATTGTTATTAACCTTAAATGCATGGACCTGCTGTATGCCAATTTGAGCGAGCAAAGGGCAACTGAATAACTAACTTGGCTGCCAACAATGACTTGAAAACTAGTATTAGAATATTCTCTGTAAAGTCCAAACCGGGAATAGAGGAGGCGAGCTAGCAATTATTATTAGCAAATCCAGCTGTTAAAACATTTAGAAATCACAAAGCTTGCTATATTTTCTGAGTTGGGTTCACACCTTGCATTTCTCAACAAAAATGCATACGACCTATTAGGCTATGTTCACACGGCTTATTATGGGGCGAATTTCGCTGCTTATTTCGCTCTAATACAAGCGAGATGCGCCCCATAATTACGGTAATCCAGAGCTCTCATAGAGAACTATGGATTACGCCTCCTCTTCCTGCTTGTACAATACGGGTGATGCATGTCTATGAGGCCGGCATGCTGCCGTCCCTCTCCCCCCCCCTACCCCCCACACGGCGCGGGAGTACGTGCCGAACAGCGCGACTCCAGAACACCCGGCGTGTGAGCATACCCTTACCAACACAGGACGTATGGGTACGTGCTGGTGCCGGTAAATTGTTAGGCTATGTTCACACGGCTTAAAATGGGACGTATTTCTCGCCGTACCTGCGAAATACGGAGCGAGATACGTCCCAGTCATTAGGGTAATCCCCAGTTCTCATAGAGAACTATGGATTACGTCTCCTTTCCAATACGACGAGAGAAGTGACATGTCAATTATTCACGGCGTATACGCGGCGAGAATAATGAATGTCTATGGGGACGGCGGGCTGCTGGCCACCCCGCCCCTGTACACACGCCGTAATTGCGGGGCGAAATACTTCCCTCAAATACTGCCGTGTGAATATAGCCTTATGTAACGGGCTCCCTCTTTAAACTCCCTGATGATTAACCCTTTAGACGCGGCTGTCAGGAAGATGGAGTTTGTGGGCCGGGTGCTGTGCACTGTATGGGGTCGTCCTGTGGAGATTACAGCACCCACAGCTGTCAGGGTGATGTGGCTTTTAGACCCCATCATTAGGACAGCTATGTGCGCTGTAGTGTCCACAGGACGAGCCCTGTACACATAGGGCAGTATGGGCAGTACGCCTGTCAGGGGCCTTAATCAAAAAGGGACCCACTAATATGTTAAATAATAGAAAGTAGTAATTGCTGGGGGCCCCATTTGATTTGGCTGTATGGGGCCCTGAAACGATTAATAGATAACTGATGGCAGCCTTGCCTGTACATCACACAATGCCCAGCCTACAAGCCCCATCATTCAACAGCTATGTGCACATGAAGCTCTGAGTTAGGGTATGTTCACATGGGCAAATTTCGGCACGTATTTCGCGTCTTATTTGCGCCCAATAATAACGGTAATTTGCGCCACAGTAATAGTTTTCTATGAGAACTATAGATTACGCCTCCTCTCCCTGGGCGTACAATACAATCGTATTGTACGCCCGGGGAGATAAGTGACATGTCAGTAATGACTGTCTATGGGGCCGGTGGGACATATATATATATATATATATATATAAAATATATATAAATATATACACACACACACAACATACATACATACACGTATATATACATAGAGGAAATTTATTCTTCAAAAAGCGTTGTGTGAACATATCCTTATAGAACTCAAAAACAGTATGCAGTAAGCTCTCATGCTCACAGAAGCCAAAGCTGCAAGCAAAAATAACTATGGGGCAGAGTTATCAAGGAAGTTGTGCTAGAATTATGGCACAAGTTGCGGCAATAATAACGTCTTACAAGCTTTACGCAACATGTACTATGTGTTTTAGATAGTTTTCAGACACTTCTGCGTCTCGTGTGACAAACTGGCGGTGGCCTCTGTAAAAGGGTCGCAGTTTCGTGGGGAAAGGGGTGTGGCTTAAATGAGCCAGAAAATGTGTGAGCATTTTGTCGCAGTTTGTGATGTAAAAGTAAGCCAACTTAGTGTGTGGCAGGGCGACTAAGAGTAGTTGCCTGTTTCTGCCACTAGGGGCAGTCATCCTGGTAGAGACGTGCCACCAAGGGCCTGGCCTTGATGGGGGGAGCCACTGGTTATCCGTCAGCAACACTTGGTTGCTGACAGCTGTAGGTAGCATGGCTGATATCCAGCCATTATGGGTTGGGTGAAGATGGGTGGGTGGTTGGTCCCAGGTTCCATGTCTGGTGTTGGGCCAGTCCCTGGATGGCTATAAAAAGCCTGTCTCTCCAGGTGACCGGGGGTGTGAGCAGAGGAGCTGGAGAGAGGCTCTTGCCCCCACAGAGACTTGGAGAGAAGTCGGACCCCAGTGTGGGAAAGTGTGTATGGTGCTCGGCGATAGGCTGAGGCCATTGGTAGAGAGGGTATTCTACATTATGTGTATTTAGTGGCCAGACGGCCTGAGGTTTTGTTTTGTTATCCTGTGCCTAAATAAAGCTGGTTTAGGCCAGAGTTAAACCGAACCCTGCTGTCATTGTGCCAATCCGTTTTACCCAAGAGGCGATCCGAGAGCTAAAGAACCCCCAGGACGGGCTAGGAGGGCGTCCAGACGAGAGTGGATCGTCACAAGTGGTACAAACTTAGACTCGACAGTTCTAACCTGCACCAGATTTATCAACACTGTGATAAATGGGCGCATTGTAAGGCTGTCTGGTCTAACTTAAAACTGCCTTAGGGGTTGTTCACACCGGCAAATTTCAGAGCGCATTTCGCGTCGTATTTGTGCTCTAATACGAGCGAGATGCGTGTCGAAATTACGGTAATCCATAGAGAATTTACGGTAATCCACAGATAACGATGGATTATGCCTCATCTCCCCGCTCGTACAATATGATCGTATTGTACGCGCGGGGAGATAAGTGACATGTCAATTCTTTCAGAGACGAACCTTAGCGGTGCTTTTGAAAGGCGCAGCTGCGATCTGTCATGTGAACGCTACTGCGCTTTTCACATAGCGAGCAGGGAGAATCTCCCTGCTAATTGTTTAGATCCGTCTCTGGGTCTGTCCCGTCGGTCCTTGAGACGGATCCGTAAAGGGCTTGTAACACGGAGTGAAAACGCCGTGTGAACAAGCCCTAAGAGTAAGACACTATTGATAAATGTGCCCCATTGTTTTTTTGATCTAGGTCAATACAGCACAATATTAGGTTAAACAAATCACCTGGTGCCTTAGATCCTAAGTCTAAGCCAAATCAGGCTGGGTTCACACTACTGTATGTTAATGACTACGTTTGAGAAATCCATCAAGGCGCTGTGTATATATTAGAAGGAAAAAAAAAGTAAGTATCCCGGTAGATATTGCGAATTAGTGGCACCAAAGAGAGCAAACGAAGCCATGTGTGGGCTAAGTTTGCTCTATTTCTCAGCAGTATACACTTTTCCATTGGGAGTCAATTGCGTGGTAGACTACACTATGCAGTCCCACAGGAGAAGCATATGCCACTGGGAAATGGAGCCTACACAGGTCTGCTCTATTAATCTCTAGGGGGCTTTCTCAGATGCGTCACGGTATCCACTGGGATACCTTTTTTCATGGTACCCCTGCTGGATACCTGGAACGTAGTCGTGAACATAGTGTGAATCCAGTCTTAAAATGTCACACTGGTTATTTTAGTAGCCGGCTAATGCCCTACACACAGTGTGATCAAACACGTCTTCAAATTACCAAATTAGTATGTATATTTGCCATATAGTAGTCCTTTAAAATACCATAAGAATTGGTTCCAGGACGACCATTATATGTTGAAACCATAACTCTATGGAGAACTGGAAATTGGTTCCAAAGTCCCCAAGCGTTCTTGATTAACCCCTTAACGACCGCCCATAGACTTTTGACGTCGGCTGGTGCAGGTCGCTCGTCTACAGCGATGTCTTTTGGTGTCGCTGCAGACATCGGGGTTTGCAGCGCCCGTGCGCCGCAGCATCGCTGGAATCGGGGCTGTACTACACAGCCCTGATCACAGAGCATCTCCTGCGAGCACCGGCGAGCAGGGGAACCTCCGCACCCCGATGCTTTAACCCTTTGATTGCGGCGGATCGTCACCGCAGCGCAATCAAAGGGTTTCCCTGCTCTGTCGGGTTATTGGAACACCCGGTGACCCGAGAGAGCCCGGGGAACCGCTGCACAGTCAGCCCTGGGGACCTAGAGTGGCCCCAGAGCTGTATGTGTATGAAGCCAGTGACCAGGACACACTGTGTGGTGTCCTGATCACTGCCTGTGTCAAAGTGACACAAATTAGAATGTATTAGCATATATGAATATGCTAATACATTACGAAGTGATTTAAAAAATGTAAAACAGTTCTCCCTTCGGGGGATTTAAAAAAAAAAAAAAAGTAAAAACATAAAAAGTGTAAAAAAATAAAATAATAAAAAATAAAAAAAATAAATATTTAATAAAAAATAATTGTGCATATATTACACACACACACACAAAAAAATACACATAATCTAACAAGTTATTAAGTGGTTATCAAGTGTGAAATGTGAATGGTGTAAAAAAAAAAAAAAAATAAATAAAAAAAAAATTCTGCAATTATTTATAAGTGAACTTAAACTATTCCCCCATAAAGTACAAATTGTCTGGACTAAAATGATGCCTCATACAACTGCGTCATTGAAAAAAATAAAAAATTTACAACTGTTGAAACGCAAGGAGGCAAAAAATAAAAAAATGTTCTGGTCATTAACTACTTTTTAGGCCTGGGGCTTAAGGGGTTAAGGAGATAAGCGGCCAATATGCTCATTGCCACTCAATTTAGACTCCATGGGACCGTAGGAAAAAAAACTGTCTATCTCTGTCATTTTTATAGACAATAAATGGAGCAGCAGTGATCTCACTCAACTGCAGATCCATTCAGTCAAGGTGTTGGGAACTTAAACAATTGAACCCCTTGCAGTCATAGGGTATGTTCACACAATGTAATGTCTGTCTTCACTTCGATGCTTCAATACGCCCAAAGTACAGGCCGACATTACGGTAATTCATAGCTCTCATTGAAAGCTATGATTACTTGTTCTTTCCTCCAGTGCACAAAATGCGCCTTTGGAAAGAACTGACCTGTCAATTCTTCCCGGCGATTACACGCTGGCGAGAATGAATGTCAGTGAGAGGCTTCAGAAAGACGCGCTGCAGCTGTGGGGGTAGGGGCACGCGCAGTACGCACTGCTATACACCTGACATTTAGTCCTGTGAACATACCCATACATTCCTTCTCTATTCATTGGATAGAGAATAAAGGTGGTGAGAGGGACAACCATTTTACACTACTGACAAAAAGTTACCGATATTTGACTTCTGGGTGAATTTTCAGGATGAACATTAAATGTCTTGATTTTTTTTTTTTTTTTTTTTTTTAATTTAACCCACCTGTTAACTTATGAATGCAAATGTCCAACTGCTCAATGTTTCAGTACTTTTTACACAACTTGCTGATCTTTAACAAGGAGCTTAAAGGGGATGTATCACTTCATCAGTTCGGCTGTTTTCTTGAAGCTTGATTCTCTCAGTTCCTGAAATCCAGGGGTGTTTCTTCCCGTCCCAGCTGGGTGTTTCTTAACTGAAGGGGGATGACATCATTCTCTCCCTTCACTGATCATGCGCACTTCCTATGTTCTTTCCCTCCCCCCTCTCTGAGTCCACATGTCACTGTCCTCTCCCTATGCAGTCTTATTTTGTAAGAGCTGTTTACATACCACAGGCCTGCATTCAGTCTAGACAGTCTTCTATGAACTCAGAGCACTGATCTCTACTCCTCTCGCAGCTGGAGGTTTGTTACAGTTGAATCTAGTCTTCTATGAACTCATCCAGAGCACAGATCTGTCTCCCTTCTATGTTGACACAAGGCACCGAGGCAAAATTCTGCTGTTTTTTGATTGTAGAAGCAGCTGCAGTGTCACTGAGGAGCTGGTGGCTGTATAGAGTGAAATTGTTGCAGGCCCCTTATTCTGAGCTAGAGAAGCAGAATAGTAGAGCAGTCAGCCAATGAAATGAAAGGAGGTGGGATCCGACCGGCACTGAGGAACAGTGTTTACAGAAAACGAAGATAAGGCAGACTGTGAAAACAAGATAACTTTGCAAATGACATCCAATTGCAAAGTTTCTTGTTTTCAATGTCCCCTTATTCTAAAGACAATTTAATGAAACGATACAACCCCTTTAATAGCAAAATTCCCAACAGGTGTTTGATCCCTGACTCACCCAACAAATTTAGGGGATCAATGTGAATTGAGATTTAAACGGTCCACCTCATCATGCTCTTCACATTTTGACATCATGAGACCAAGACAATACCTTACTATTGATCAACAGTTCTTCACCATTGCCAGGCTTCAAGCAGGATGCTCTCAGACGGAAGTGGCCAAAGAGCTTAGAGTATCACAAAGTGTCATCAGCAGGTTATATCAGAGATACAGAAAGACTGGATGAGTCCCAGAAAGGCTACATCACACACTGATGACAGGTTCATTGTAGACAGTGCCCTGTGGAAGTGGATTATAAATGTCACACAACTCCAGGAATGGGACAGGCAAACAGGTGTCACTTCCGACCATTTGTAACCCTTTACATCAGCATAGTCTACGTGCTAGACGACCTGACCACACCACCAGGCACAGACATCATCGTCCTGCATTGGCCAGGGAGCATCTATACCGGTATTTGTCCATTTTTTGTGCCGTGCACACAGCCGCAGGGAGACAGCTTTTTTCCGCGATGAGCGAAGAAAAGCCCTCCCGCTTTCCATTGACATGTTCATATTCTGTCCAAAAACCGGACGGAAGAATGAACATGCACATTTTTTTTCCATCGCGGCCCGTGTAATAGTTTGCAGCCTGGTTTTTCAGACGGTTTGCAAAAACACAAATCGTCTGAAAAAACGGCCGCAAACCAGTGCCCTGGGGACATGGCCTAAATGTAATCTAAATCTAATGTAATGTATTTGCTGCTTTTATGTAGATCAGGTCAATGTCAAGTATAATCACAATGTCGTAAGAGGAATGATACACACTAAAGGCTAATTCCAATAAACAACTTACCATATGCTTTAGTGCTTCATACATCTGCAATAGGAACTGATGTAATTCTGGTAAATGCAGAAAGATATCTTGCTGAATTTCCAACGAGGTTGCACCACCCCACTCAACAACTTTCTTTAGCCAGGGCTCAATATTGATCTCGGGAACTAGTTTGCTGGTCATTCTTTAGTAGGTAACACAAAGCCACAGTAGAAAGAATTTATAAACTCATTTTGATGTGGAGACTGTTTGCCTAAAAAGAGAAAATCATCAAATGTTAGAAAGCTTACATTTTAAATTATGCGTTATTATTATTCACTGCACAACAGGGGTTATTTCACTATAAAGATTAACTTTTAACATATAGGGTACAGAAAATGAAGACGTTATCCAAATATATTGCTTTGTTTATATTTCTTTGTTGAGGAGATAAAAGTGATTTTATCGGCTCTGAGTGCACCCAGGTTTCTGTAGGTTACCGACCTGCTCTGCCCTGCTGTTTGTCTTATCTAATAGCAGGGATGATGTAATCATATAGGTCGGCATACAAAACTGGCAGCAGCTTGAGAGAGAGTGTTATCTGATCTAACAAACAAAGTAGACTAATTACTACTGTTTAGTTTAACCCTTTAATGCACCATGACGTCCAGGAACGTCATGGAGATTGTGCAGGCGAAGGAGCTGTGCTTGCACGATCGCTGCAGGAGCCCGGCGGTGATTGACAGCCGGGCTCATGCACTTGCGGAGATAACTTCGTTCCTGGCAGTTTAACCCCTTAGCTGAAACGAATAGCAATCGCAGCATCGGTACCCCAACAACAAAATTGCGGGGTTCCAGTGGTTGCCATGGCAACCCGGGGACAGACAATGACCTCCGGGTTGTCTGTGACGTCATCCTGTCAGGCTCTGCCCGGCGACGGAGTCTGACAGGATGACTGACAGTTGGTATAGTACACTGCAACCTAGACATGCTGCAATGTATTATACCTGAGTTATACCAGCGATCTAATGATTGCTGAGTATAGTGCTAAAGTTCAACACGTAAAAAAAATAAAAAAATAAATATAGAAAAAGTAAAAGTGTAAAAAAAAAAAAGTACAGTAAAACACGCACATCGGCCTTTACCCATTACAAATACATATTTGGTATCGCCATGTGCGTAACGACCTGGCTAAATCCGTCATGTTACTTTACCCATACGGTGAACACCGTAAAAAAAACAATGACAGAATTGCAATTTTTGCTTATCCCGCTAAGCATAAAACAGAATAAAGAGAGATAAAAAAGTAAATGCCAATGTGGTACCAATGAAATCATCAGTTTGTCCTGCAAATAAAACGACCTTACACAACTCTGTATATGGAAAAATAAAAAAAGTTATGGTTATCAGAAGAGAGCGATACAAAAATATTGTTTTACACAGTAAAAACATGTTTTGATCTTTTTTAAACTGCTACAACATTAGAAGACAATATAAATTGGGTATCGCCACAATCGTACCAACCAGCAGAGGAAACCAAACAAGTCTCCTATACCACACGCTGAGAGCTGTAAAAAAATAACATCAATAAAAACATCAACTCAAGCTGGAAAAAACAAGCCCCTACACACCTCTGTACACCGAAAAATAAAAAAGTCATGGCTCTCAGACTAAGGCGAAGCTAAAAAAGGTGCTTTCCTTTTTGAATAAAAGTGTTTTCATTTTGTAAAAGCAGTAAAATGTAAAAAAAATATAGAAATTGGGTATCGCTGTAATCGTATCGTTATGCTGAGTAAAATTAGCATGTCATTTATACCACATGGTGACCGCTGTAACAAATAAAAAACACTACCAAGGTTAGTGAATTTTGTTCATTCTGCCTCCAAAAAAAAGCGTCATTTGAACCCTATAATGCAGGGCTGGGCAATTAATTTTCCAATGGGGCCGCATGAGAAAGTGGGATGGTTTTAGAGGGCCGTACTAATAAAAACATAAGGTGAACGGGGAAAAATTTGTTTTTAGGGTAACTTACTCTGTAGCCTCAGTAAGGCAGGTATATACATACATCCTCCAGTAAGGCAGGTATATACAGCTCCC
This sequence comes from Phyllomedusa bahiana, assembly GCA_025379985.1. Taxonomy (NCBI): domain Eukaryota; kingdom Metazoa; phylum Chordata; class Amphibia; order Anura; family Hylidae; genus Phyllomedusa; species Phyllomedusa bahiana. Next base: position 93,440 of record JAODAL010007987.1, on the reverse strand, counting down.
CTCAGTAAGGTAGGTATGTAGATATATATCCCCTCAGTCAGGCAGGTATATAGATATAGGTCCCCGCAGGCAGGTATATAGAAAGATATAGTCCCCACAGGCAGGTATATACATAGTTATAGCTCCCGACAGCTAGTTATAGGCAGGTATATAGGTAGTTATAGCTCCCCACAGTCAGGTATATAGCTAGTTATAGGCAGGTATACAGCTAATTATAGGTAGTTATAGCTCCCCACAGCCAGGTATATAGCTAGTAATAGGCAGGTATATAGGTAGTTATAGCTCCCCACAGTCAGGTATATAGCTTGTTATAGGCAGGTATACAGCTAGTTTTAGGTAGTTATAGCTCCCCACAGTCAGGTATATAACTAGTTATAGACAGGTATACAGCTAGTTCTAGGCAGGTATATAGGTAGTTATAGCTCCCCACAGTCAGGTATTAGCTCAGTTTAGGGCAGGTACTCAACGGCGGCACGTTCCACTAGAGCGCGTATATCAGGTAGCCGCACATCTTAGCCGTGGGCCAGCACTACCATCCAGCTGGCGGGCCGTCATGCGTACTATCAGTAGACCCAGGCATCGTACGCCGTGGGCCGCAACCAGCCAGCTGGCGGGCCGGATGCGGCCTGCGGGCCGTACAATGCCCAGGTCTGCTTTAACGGCACCAATAAAAATCAACTCATCCCGCAAAAAACAAGCCCTTAATCAGCTCCATCTACAGAATAATAAAAAAGTTATGACTATTGGACCATGACAACATAAAAACGCAATTTTTTACAAACCCATTTCTATTGTGCAAAAGTGGCAAAACATAAAAAAAAAAAACTATATAAAAAGTATATCATTGTAATTGTACCGAAACACGTAGTAAAGTTAGCCTGTCACTTATACCGCACAGCGAACACTGTAAAAATAAAGCCCAAAAAACAATGGTGGAAGATTTTTTTTTAATTTTTTTATTTTCAAGGTCCTAAGCTAAAAAAAACAACAACAAAGAGCTGTGGAACACCTGTGCACCAGAATTGCACAATGCATCCCTAGATAAGGTCCATGAGGGGTGTTGAGTCCAAAATGGGGTGACTTCTGGAAGGTTTCATCTGTTCTGGTACTTTGGGGGCTTTGCAAATGCGACATGGCACCCACCAAAATGTGCCATCTAAAAGCCAAATAGCGCTCCCTCCCTGGTACGCCCTGCCATGCGCCCAAACAGCAGTCTACACCCACATGTAGGGTATTTCCAAACTTGGAAGAAATAGTGTAAAAAATTTTGGGGTGATTTCTTTTTTCCAGGATTCCTTGTAAAAATTAAACATTTTCAGCTGAAACGTGTGGTGTGGTTGAAGCAAATAGCGCACTAGGGCCACATATGGGATATGTCTAAAAACAGCAGAAATTGAGGAATCGATTTTGAGTGCATTTCCCTGTTACCATCTACCATGTTCTAGTAAATAATTGATAAAAACTGAAAATCTAAAGAAAAGTAAAATTTTACCTCTTTTTGTTTAATTTCTGTGAAATACCTAAAGGGTTAACAAACTTTATAAATGTGGTTTTGAATTAGATGTGAGTCATTTATGGAGGTGTCTAAGGGCTTGTTCACACGACGTTTTGGATCCGTTTTGGATGCGTTTTACGGATCCGTTTTTAACCTGCGAAAACTGGATGCAAACTGCATCCAAAAAGCGGATCCAGAAAATGCAACAGCTGATCCTTTCTTCGAGGCATATTGGATGCGTTTTGCTGATCCGTTTTTTTTCAATGCTTTATTTAAATCAACCTATCAAACTGCAATTTAAATATAATATAACCTATCAATGACCAAGAAAAAACCCTTTTTTTACCTAGTGTCAATCAACTGTACATACACCTATGATTTTAGAACCCGCCCCCCCCCCAATTTTTTTTTTTTTTAAATCGACCAATAGTTTTCAAACCCACCCCATGTAAGTGAATTAATAACAATCATTCATAAACTAAATATTTTAAAACTAAATATATATTTAGTAGATATATATAATATATATATATATTTTATTATATACATTTATATATAATATACATTTATATATACTATTATATACATTAAATATATAATTTATATATATATATAATTTATTATACATTTGTATACATTTATATAAATATATATTTATATACATTTATAAACTAAATATGACCCAAACATAATATTCAAATTTTATATTTAATTTAAATCCAATGCGTTTTACGGATGCGTTTTTTGCATCGAAAGCGGATCCAAAACGCACCCATGTATGCTGCGCTTTTGGGTCCGCTTTCGGGATGCCAAAAGCGCACTCCATTATTTCCTATGGGGATTTCTCTTGCGTAATACGCAAGAAGACTTGAGATGTCAATTCTTAAAACGGATCGGAAAAGCAGATTGCGAAAAGTGCATCATCGATCACTCGTGTGAACAGCAATGCGCTTTTGCCATTGAAAGCAATGTTAATCACACTGACAATTGTTTGATCAGTTTTGCGGATCCGTAAAACGGATCACAAAAACGTTGTGTGAACAAGCCCTAACAGAAATCAGTGTCACAAATTTTCTTGAAAATGTTAAGATTTGCTACAAAATTTTGGAGCCCTCTAATGTTCAAAAAAAAAAAGAGATTGTTTAAAAGATTATGCCAACATAAAGTAGACTTAGGCCTCGTTCACACGGCTTATTTGGGCACGTATTGGCGCCGTACTCCACGCCGGATTTTGCGCTGCAGTACGGCGCCAATCCGTCCCTGTCATTACGGTAATCCACTGCTCTCATAGAGAACAGTGGATTCCGTCGCTCCTACCGCACGGGTCGCCGGGCGGGACAAGGGACATGCACATTATCCAGGAGCATTACGCGACGTGGATAATGCAAGTTATATGGGGGTAGGGGAGCGGCGCCCCGCGCGCGCTTAGGCCCACGCCACACCGCCCCGCCCCTTATTCACGGCGGATTTGTGAGATCAATTCGGCTCACAAATAAGTCGGGAATAAGCGTGTGAACATGCCCTTATGGTAGATGGTCGTTATTTACTAATTTGTCGGGTATGACTGTCTTACACGCAAAAATTGTTATACTTTGAAAATGGCAAATTTTTCAAAATTTTCTTATATTTTTCACATATAAACAAGGATTGTTTCAACAAAAGTAAATTGCTAACTTAAAGTACTTAAATTAATTGCCAACTTAAATGTATCACAAGAAAATCTCAAATTTACATGAATAGGCAAAACCATTAAAAAGTTATTGTCCGATAAAGTGACATGTCAGATTTGAAAAAAAAGGGCTTGGTCCTTAAAGGAGTAGTCTTGTTCCAGCGTTTGGCAGCCTTTTATGCTGGTTACCAAGCAGAGCTTGTGAAATGGAGGGGCGTGTTTCTTCTCCCAGCAGGGAGTATCTTCTCTCTCTGCAGACGCACTCCACAGTGTGAACATGAGGATACTGCGTGAATTACGGGTTGAAATACGTCCCAGTCATTACGGTAATCCACAGTTCTCATAGAGAACTATGGGTTACGGTCTCCTCTACTCTCGGAGAATCTGGCGAGCTGGGGAGAGAGTGCATGTCATTTATTCACGGCGTATACGCAATTAAGCTGTGTGAACATAGCCTAAGGATGATACAGTATAGTTGCCATTCAGCATGGGTGCAACCAAATGAAAAATGCTGAATGTGTAAACTTAGCATAACATTAAAGGGGTTGTCTCACTACAAGGATTGCTTTTTATGTTAAAGATCTTACAAAAAACATAGTTAACTCTGCAATTTGTGTCCATTAGCAGTGTCCTACCTATTCCAAGATATCCCCTCTTGTATGGGCTGCCATCGCTCCTCAGGTCACTATTGCTACAGACCGGTTTGATCTATCGATAGGTCTGTCAGCACTGGTTGCTATAGGCTACAGACCTGGCTTCTACTGCAGCCTAGTGGAGAGCCAGTAAACCACGCTCCTGAATTACAAAATGAAACCAAGATAACAGGAAATGAGGTAAGATGATTCAAGTAGTGAGACCCTTTAACCTTCAGGCCTATTTTGTTTCACCATGTTCGTACGTTTACAAAGTAAGACACATCTATGAATTCACCTTCGCTTTTTTTGGGGTGTATACTGCCGGTTCTATCTGGGCTGTGGAGTCGGAGTCGGTCCCTATTGTGCCGGAGTCGGAGTCGTCATAAAAGGGACGACTCAGACTCCCAAAAATTTAAGATGATAAGTTGATCCAGTTAGTTCGATGCTGTGCAAAGAGCAAGAGGAATTGGGTGCCGGCCAAGTGCTACTGACTCCCATATCTTCAGCCTCGATCACCATGAGAGTGTAATATTGATGAATGTGAGCAGACAAAGCGCTGCCCCAGGGGGAAAAGATTCCACTACAGGGCAAAGGATTTCAGCAAAATTTTTAACATGCTTTCAAAAGATGTAGAAGATCATCCATTATCAAAGCTGGACTGTGACTGAGGCAAGTCCTTTTTACCTGACATTGTTGTATAGATGTTGCCCTTTGTGGTCACTGCTTTGCCCACATCCCAAGTTAGTGTAGAGAGGCGCCGTCTATAGCCTGGAAATTATGAGTTCAGGTGTAGAGGTCATGTATGCAGGGATCTGAATGGAGGCAATACTATTTCTCAGACTATTCAGAGACTCCACAATTGTTCATGCCAGTGTTTTTGAATATTTAAATTTTTTGGTCGTTCTTAAAGTCCTATCCAATAAATATATTTTAACAATGACAAGCAAATAATGGAAACCAATTTTTAAAACTTTTGAGACTTTAGGTTCCATATCTCACCTATCAATTAAAGCTTTGTACATGAGGTTACTGTAATTTTCATATACAGTCATCTTACTTATCTTATACATAAATTTGATCATTGCAAGTATTTTGAATCTGATTAGTTCTGCAGATTCTTTCCTGTAATCTGCATCTGTTACTGTTTTGCTCTAAAATACAAAATGTTATTAATTTTTTAATTATTTTGTTGAGTATTTGGTAAATCACACCTTTTGGTTTTTATTACTGCCTGAATCCTTCTGGGATCTGGATCAGATTCAGGCATATCGTGACCAATATATGATCCAAGGTCTCCTTCTACACATCCCAATGTTGGTGCAGACTGGACTGGCTACAAATACAGCTTTTCTTAAACCTCTACCCACAAGTGTTCAAAGATCAAAACATTGTTTCTCTTTTGCTTGTGCCAAGTGTCTGTTCTTACCCTTAATAGCTTGATTATTGTATAATAAGGTGATAAAAAGACTGATGGGACATTTATACAGTAAAGTTGATTCACTTATAACATGCGCCGTGTTTGAGGGAGTCGGAGTCGGATGTTTGGGAAATTTGAGAGTCGGAGTCGGGGCTTTGACTTGCCGACTCCACAGCCCTGGGTTCTATAGCAGTATGAACAGGCGTACGGCCAAACTTGGCACCATGTGCCAAAGTTTTTGTGAAAATACCAATCGAGTTTTTATCTACGTGGTAATCCTAATGATGTACATTTATGATATATATCATCATGATTAATAATTTGAGGGGGACTCGCGGTTAACATATTTTGATCAAAGATGTTTAAGCTGCCCGAGACTTTCAAACGTGTCTCAAAAATAATAGGGCAGTCCTATTCCTATCATTAACCTTCTCAATCGAGCCAATATGGCCTCTGCTGGGTCAACCGACCTCCAATATTCAGAGAGAAAAAATATAAAAACGCCCAACATGCAAAAGCTGCCCTTTTATGACAGAATGGTGAGAGTCGGGCGGGACAGAAACCAAAATGGAAGCACACCATGTCCTTCCCATATATGGTTTAAAATAAATGGTACACCAAGTATAACGTATACCACGAGTTTGGCGCATTACATTCTATGTACCAAATTTGACAAAAATGTTTGTCATATAACACTCATTCATACTGCCGTATTACACACTCCTCTATATCTATTTAGAAGTGCTGTGTCAGCGCCAAGTTATAAAAATGGCGCATGCAAATTCATAGATGTCATCCTTTTATTTTTAATAATTTGTGACAGACTGACAAGCTTGTAGTAGTTTTGGAACACCCCTTTAATGACAGGACTGGAATTGGTCAGAGAGTCAACACAGGCATGTATGAACAAAACTCACCTATATCTGAAAAGAATGCTCTCATGTACAGAGTGCAACATTAGATCAAGAAAACTGTTAAAAGAACCTAATGCTAACAGAAAGAGAAAATACCAAGATAGTACATAAATTGTACGAGATATGTATAATAAAATTCAAATTGCTACAAGTCTATTTTATACTTATTTAAAGGGGTTGTCTAAGTACAGGCTTTCTCAAGCATCTTGTGCTTTCTCTCCAGCTTACAGCTTCAAATCCAGGGGCGTATCTTTCCTCCTAGTAGTCGGGTCTTCCCTGCTCTCTCCTTAGTAATCATCATTATTCTGTGTGAACAGTGGGAGAGAGAGGATGTCACAGCTCTGCAGACCTCCTGCAATGGTCAGTTCTCATGCCTGTCACCTCCCTCCACCAGCTCCTTGTAACCTGTATTGGTGTAAACAGTTATACATACAGCCTGAAATTATGAAACAAATGAGAGAAATGCAAACTGCTCCCCCACTCTGTTATCAGGCAGGAGGTAAAGGGGGAGCAGAGTGTATAACGGTGTGTTATATGGGGGAAGAGTGAATCTAGCAGCTAGAGAAACTGAGTAATTGCCCAGATCCTTTACATAGAGCTGTCACTGGGAGAAGAGCTAAGAAAGCTCAGGCAGCCTTTATTACACAATTCAAGGGGAAGTGAAAGACAATGAGAAATAGATACAGACAGCACAGAAAGCCAGTTTCATTTTCACATGGCTCAGATGGAAGAGTGCAGAACAGCCAATCACAACATAGGGATTGTGTCCCACACAGAGGGAGTACACATTCCAATATCAGTAGCACACTATCAACAAAAGAAACTATCAAAAGGCACATAGCAATTTTTGCTATTTTAGGTTTCATGATTTTTTTTGAGGTTGTTAGTTCACAATTTTTATTCACAAACTGCTTATGCCCAAACTCCCAATCTTCAAGGGGACCTCAACATTGCAGGTGGGTTCCCATACACTAATGTTTCCTCTCTTTTAGGGCCTGTTCAGACCTCCATACTTCAGACAGTGAAAGCACCAGCTACTAAGTACACTGCATTGATTTAAAAACCTATGAAGGGGGCGTGCCCTGGCCAGGGCTGAACTAAATGTCAGGCAGGCAATCACAGCAAAGAGGGCGTAGACCAGGGGGTCTCAAACTGCGGCCCTCCAGCTGTTGGGAAACTACAACTGCCATCATGAATTTGTATAATCCTATAATACAGTGGGCATGATGGGAGTTTGTAGTTTCCAACGTGGCTTGGAGGCCGCACTCACTGTTTCCAGACCACTGGCGTAGAAAGACCCAGGCTTCAGATTTAGCTCTAGACACTCACAGAATAGCTTATAAGCGGCTATACTATATGATTTACGTATAATAACCAATTGTAAATGTGTTTTTAATTTACTGTACCCTTCATTACAGGATATGTCTTTTTAGCGAGGGGGGAAAACACACTGTTAAACCCCTCTTAACGACCTTAGTCCGTATCCATAAGTTCGGTCGTTTGTTAGGGGTTATCGCACTTGGGAAGTATGGATACGTAATGAGGATCTGCCGAACTCTAATGAAGAGTTCGCGCGATCGGAGGAGGGGTGTCGATGTTGATTACAGCTGATCATCCCGCAGAGTCGGCCGCCGACCCAGGATCGCTCAGGGGGGGGGGGGGAGGGGGGCAGGGCGGGTAAACCCCTTAATTATTGCGACCATCGGGTAGCAATAACTATGGGATGGACGCGGAGGGATCGCTCACTCCTGCGTCTCTGTCGGGCCGGCTGCAGCGCACGGAGGTGGCGATCCGTGCAACTACTGCCTCTGACAGACAGCAACGGAGGGCAAGTGAATGCCTTACGGGTTGTCTGTGACGTCACGATGCCCGGCCGTGGCCTGTGTGCATGGCCGGCATCGTGACTGACAGCTTGTCATTAGGAAACAGTAATAGGAACAAGCTATGCACTGATTCCTATTGAATGAGAGATCTAAAGATCTATCATTCAATCCCTATGGGGGAAATGTTATAATAAAAAATGTGAAAAAGTGAAAAAATGTAAAAAAAAGTGAAAATCAAGTAAAACACAAACCGAAATATAAAAATAAAATACGTACACCGCCCTTTTTCCCTCTTTACATCGGCAATCGCCCCAAAAAAGATCCAAATATAAATATAGTACACCATATTTGGCTATCGCCGCGGCGTGCGTAACGACCTGGCACTATTAATCTGTCATGTTAATTAACCCGTAACGGTGAATGCCGTAAAAAAAAGCAAAAAAAACAATTCACAGGTTTTGAAGATTATTGTTCATCCAAGGCCGCATATTAAATGGATTAAAAAGTGATCAAAAACTTCCTAGAAACGCCAAAAAGTCTGTCACCAATTAAAAAGGCAGTATCATCCGCAAAAAAAAATAAAGTCTTTATACAGCTCTGTATACGGAAATAAAAAAATGTATAGCTCTCAGAGATAGCGTTGCATTAAATATTGTTTTACAAACTAAAAACACTTTATTTTTTTTTTTAAAGTGCATTCAACATAAAAAACTATTTAAATAGGGTATCGCCTAATCGTAGCGACCAAAGGGTAAAGCTAACTTATCAAAGATACTGCACGGTGTGCCCTGTTAAAAATAAAAATAAAAAAACACTACTAGGTTTGAGTATTTTCTTCACACCCTGGCTCCAAAAAATTGGATTTAAAAAGCGATCAAAAAGCCTTGTCCCCCCCAAAAATGATACTAATAAAAACGTCAAACTCATCTCGCAAAAAACAAGGTCCCTACACAGCTCAAGCACATAAAATTATAATAGTTATGGATCTTCAGACTATGGCGATGCAAAAAAAAAAAACGTATTTTCCTGGTTGAATAAATGTGGTTTTTTTTGTATAAAAGCAGTAAAAACATATAAAAAATATACAAATTGGTAGCGGTGTTAATCGTTGTTGACCTGTGAGTAAAGCTACATGGTTCTTATATACGTACGTGTAAGCCGCTCTAAAAATATAAAATTAAAAAACACTACCAGATTGCTGTATTTGTTTCAAAACATCTTAGGTAATTACATAGACATCATATGCACCACTAATGGTTACCAATAAAAACTTCAACTCATCCCGCAAAAACAAGCCCTTACACAGCTCTGCACACAGAAAATAAAAAAGTTATGGCTGTTCTCAGATTAGTGACAACATAAAAACGCAATTTTTTATAGACGTATTTCTACTGTGTAAAAGTATTAAAACGAAAAAACTATATAAATTATATATACATTGTAATGTTCCGACCCCCATAGTAAGTTTATAACAATCATTTTACATGCCAAGGAGAATGCTGTAAATTTGAAACTCAAAAACAATGACGGAACTGCGTTTTTTTTCCCCCCATTTTTCATTGCCCAATGCTTACAAAAAAAAACTATGGAACACCTGTGCTTCCTTAATGCCAACAGTATACACCCCTAGTTGAGATCCTGATGGGGTGTTGAATCAAAAATGGGCGACCTTATGGAAGGTTTGCTGTTCTGCTACTTTTGGGGGCTTTGCAAATGCACATGGCCCGCACCAAAAATCTGCGCTCCATAAGCCTAAGTAGACGCTCCCCTCCCTGTATTTTTTTTTACCCCACCCCCCCCTGCCATGCGCCCAAAACAGCAGTTTCACCCACATGTAGGTTATTGCCGAATTTGGAAGAAATTGCATAACAAAGTTTTTGGGTTCTTTTTTCAGGTTTTACTTGTTTATATGAAACATTTTAGCTAAAATAGCAGATTATGAAAAATGTATTTTTTTAATTTTCACAGCCTTATGCTAAATAAAATTTGTGTTCACATGTGGGTGTCTATATACCAATTGACACCCGGATATATTCTTTAAGGGGTTTGTGTAGGTTCACTTATGCGGTCTATTTAGGGGTGTGCTATTAAGTTTTAGCACCTTAGGGTGTCCCAAAACTGAATGGGCGCCTAAATAAAATGTATTGAAAATGAGACCCCAGAGTTTAGTAGGTTGGGGGTGCTCCTTCCTATTCCTGGGGCTTATGGTGGGAGCCAAATAATGCACTAGGGCAACATATGGGATATCTTCTTAAAAACGAGCCACTGACCTGGGGGGAATGATATTATGTTTGCATTACCTGTTCACATTTCCGTATTCCAGTGAATAATGATAAATAAATATTGAAAATCTGCAAAAAAAAGTGAAATTTTGAAATTTCACTCCACCTTTGCTTTGATTTCTGTGAAAATAATTGTAGTTTATCAATATTCATAAATAGTGTCTGTAAATTACTTTAAGGGGTCTAGTTTCTCAGATGGCGTCACTTTTGGGGGTTTCTAAAATGCAGGCACTCCTCAAAGCCACGTCAAGGAACTGGAGGTGGTCCCTAAATAATGTATATGGAAATTTTCTTGAAAAATGTGAGAAATTGCTACTAAATGTATAAGCCCTTTTATGTTCGTAAAAAAAAAAAAAAAATGTCATTTAAAAAATATGCCAAACTATAGTGGACCTATGGGTTAGATGCTAGTTATAAAACTTATTTAGTGGTGTATAATTATCTCTCTTGCACGCAGAAATTTTGCAAACTTTCAAAATCTCACATAATTTTTCCAAAATTTTCATGAAAATTTGATATTTTTCACAAAACATAACAAGGATGTATGATTAAAATTTCTTACTAACTTTAAGCACAATGTGTACTGAGAAACAATCTCTGAAAACATGATAGGTGATAAACTGTCAAAAAAGTTATTCTCACATAAATGGAAACGTCAGATTTCAAAAATAGGGCTGGGTCAGGAAGGTCAAAACAGGCTGGGTCCTTAAGGGGTTAACATATCATATAATAAAATCTTGTGAAAAGTGAGACAAAGGATGGAACAAATTACACGTTGTGGCACTAGGGGTATTATGGTACAGAACACAGGTAATCTGACATGATAAAGTAAAAAAAAGCAAACCATGATGCAATAGTACAAAGTATTTAACTTATCCCTTCCCTCCAAAGCGTTTTTTGTAAACGTCGACTTAGTTTTTTCTGCCCCACCTTCCAAGAGTTATACATTTTTTTTTTTTTTTTTTTGCGGGATAAGATCACTTTTTAGAGGTTTGTAGCATTGACTGTACCATATAATGTAGTGACAAACCTTAAAAAAAAAATATTTGAGGGAGGGCATAGAAAGAAAAAAAAAGTGTGTTATTTTTGTGGGGGGAATCGCTGTTACTGAGTCCACGATACCAAATGTCATGCTACCTGTATTCTGCAGGCTGGTACGATTTCAAATATGATACCAAATATGTCTTCGCTAGTTTAAGTACTTTAACCCCTTCCTGACATGGGACGGACCCATACCCCTTTGTTGGAAAGGTGTTCCCGCAAATGGATGCATGGAGATCGTGGGGGCTCACAACAGAGATTGGCGCATGGCACGATCACAGCATTGAACCAGCTGTGTATTACAACTGGCTTCTCGTGCTGAAACACGCTCCTGGTGAAGCACACCAGGGGTGCGTCTTAAACGCATTTGAAATTAATTTTATTATAGTCGCCAAATAAAATTAACATATTACACGTTTTATTTGTCCAGGCATTATTATTGGCAATTTTATTCTGATATCCAAGCGCCAATACCTCTTTGTTTCAAGACTTTTTAGTTTCTTTGTTATATTAATTTCATCCTGCAAAACTGTTGGTGCCAGTAGTGTGGCTGCTCCAACTGTGGATATCGAAACCTGCAAGGATCGCGATTTATACCTTTATATGAGTTGTACCATTGTTTGTAGAACCTGCTCAGGTGAGCAATACTAATCATGTATTGTTGAAACAAATGAACAACTCAATGCTACACTAGAAGTTGTGCTTCCTGTCTCCCCCTGTTCTCCCTCAGTTTTCTTATTTTTAGCACTGGTTCATCACAATATAACCCTATATATCACCGAGCTCAGCTTCTCTGTCTCTATCATATAACCCTATATATCACCGAGATCAGCTTCTCTGTCTCTATCATATAACACTATATATCACCGAGCTCAGCTTCTCTGTTCTCTATCATATAACCCTAAATATCACAGAGTCAGCTTAACCTCCTCTTTCATTATAACCTATATATCAAGAGATTCAACTCCTTCTCCCTCTATCATATAAACCCTATATATCACAGAGCTCAGCTTTTCGCGCCTATCATATAACAATAATATTTCACTGAGCTCAACTTCCTTCCCTCCATCATTTAATTTCCTATATAATGACAGAGCTAACTTCTCTCATCCATTAATTTAATCCTAATATATGACAGAGCTCAACTCCTCTCCCTACTTTTCATATAATCAGTATATATGACAGAGCTTTCACTCCTACTAACTACATCATATATCTATATAGACAGAGCTCAAACTCCTCGCCCTCCATTCATATAATCCTTATATATGTCAGTGCTCACTTCTCTCCCTCCTCATATATTCCTATTATATGACAAGAGCTCAACTCCTCTACCTACATCATTAACCCTATATATCACAGAGTCAGCTTCTCTCATCATCATTTATACTCTATATGACAGCAGCTCAAATCTCTCTCCCTACATCATATAATCTATATTATCACAGGGCTCAAATCCTCTCCCTCTATCATATAACCCTATATATCTGAGTTCAGCTGCTCTCCCTCTTTCATATAACCCTATATTTCACAGAGCTCAGCTTCTCTCCCTCTATCATATAACCCTATATATCACAGAGCTCAGCTTCTCATCCTCTATCATATAACCCTATATATCACAGAGCTCAGCTTCTCTCCTCTATCATATAACTCTATATATCACAGAGCTCAACTCCTCTCCCTCCATCATATAACCCTATATATCAGAGCTCAGCTTCTCCCTCTATCCTCTAACCCTATGTATCACAGAGCTCAGCTTCTCTCCTCTATCATATAACCCTATATTGCACACAGCTCAGCTTCTCTCCTCTATCACATCCTGTTCTCAGTCAGGAGATCATAAACCACAAGACAGTTTACCTTTAAATCATAATGAAGTACCGATATACTAAAAGGGTTGTTCCGAGACTGATTAACGCTTGTTAGTCCGTCAGGGTTTGAGCAAAAATAGAAGAGAAGACTCCTACATAGCTACTGAACGCTCCCATTCACTCCCAGTCCATTCAACCAGGAAGCAGTGAACATCCATTGTTCACGTGACAGCTCCAGCCAATCACAGGCCACACCGTCTCATGCACGTGACCTCTCGGGCCTGTAACTGGCTGCAGCCGTCACATGAACACTGATTCAATGAGAATGAAAGCACCGGGAATTGCCAGGAGGTAAGTATGAGCCTTCTCTTCTATTGTTACTCATGCCCTGATGGAGGAACGAGCATTGATCCGTCCCGGGACAGCCCAAAAATAAGGAGAACCAATAACAAAAACAAATATACAATAAAAGTGCCTATAATTATATCGCTACCAAGGGAATAAACGGGATCTTACACAGACACACTACTACATAGGTGTAATACAACAGTAAAAAACCCAGCATTCTCCAGCTGAGAGGAAAGCACCCAACAGTAACTTTTAAGAGACCCTTCATCAGGGGCTCATTCCTACACTGTATCCTCTCTGCTTTGCATAAATGTATGAGCCACCCATAATGCTGAGGGGACTGACCTACATGATACTGCGGCTGCACCCCAGTGCCGAACTATATCAACCAGCGAAAGCACAGCCAGACGAATAGCACGCTGATGTCTCCCTACCTAAGTAAGAGTTCCAGATACATTCCCCATACTACCCATGCCCCACTTCCGGCGCCGGAGTAGGCGGAGCAGGAAGTGGGGCATGAGGTAACACTGCATCTAGCAATCATGCCCCACTTCCGGTGATAAAGTAGGCGTGGCAAGAAGTGGGGAATATTGAAAGACAAGTGACACAGCGATGAATAAGTGTAACTAATAGACATGCCCCTCTTCCGGCAGCACAGCGGGCGTTCCAGGAAGTGGGGCAGAGACATGCAGCAACATGTAACAATGCTGCAGAGTGCTTGTAAGCATTTATTGCAGGAAAGATAGATTAGAAGTGTACAACGAAATCCAAGTGCTGATAAAGAGAGTGCCTAATAGAATGCAAAAAGGGTGAAAGTGCAAAATGTAGTGATTTAATAGGATGAATAAGTAAACGAAGAAATAAAGGTATAGCTGTCTGGGAAATTAGAGATGTGTGGAGCAGCATCACCTTCAAATTCATATGTTCAATATCCTCATGGCAGATGGCAGATACTCTGCTTACTTATATTAGAAGAGCTGATTTCACTGACAGTTGTCAGTCACCCAGCTTTCCTGCACACTGGATAGGCAATCCAGCACTGAGGAAAGCTGGGTGACGCCACATTGCAATGTGCAGAAGTCAGAGTCATCACACAAACTAAATGATTTACTAAAATCTATCTATTTCTTTTAACAAACTATGGGCAGGAGGCACTTTCTCAGTAATATCCTATAATAATCAATTCAGGGCTTACAGCCCAAAGCAACAGTCTGTCTTCGGCCACACTCCTGCAGCCAGGAGACGAGTCTCTCCGTGAACACGGATCCTTCCTGTATTAGGGGCAGTTCACACGGCGTTTTTGGATCCAATTTTGGGACCTTTTGGATCTGAAAATTACATCCAAAAATGCATTGGCGATCAGATCCAACACGGAGCTGCATGTTGGATGCAGCAGGATCGCACCCTATAGTTTATTATAGGGCTCCTGCTGTATCTTTTGGACCAAGAATTGACATGTCAATCCTTGGAACAGATTCGAAAGACGCAATGAGACGCGTTACTCGTGTGAACGCCGATGCATGTTTCATATGAAAAGCAATGTAAATCACACTGCTGTTTATTAGATGTGTGTTTGGGTCCGTTTGGCGTCCGAAAGATGAATCCAAACACATATCTAAAAGAGTATGTTCACACGGACTCAACACGCAGTGTGCACATACCCTTCTACTGATGCTCACTTTCCGGTTATACCTTACCCCAGTTTCCTTGTGATGCTTTCTACCAGGCCTTGTCAGTAGTTCTTGGACTTTGGGTGTTACTGTACTCTCCCTCTTTGACACATCTGTTCTCTGCTGCATCCAACCACTACTAAGGCTCGGTTCGCACGGCTTATTCAAGCCGTAATTGCGTGACGGATTTCGCTCGCAATTACGGCTTGAGTAAGGGGCAGGGCGCTGCCCGCCGGCCCCTTAGACTTTCATTATTCACGGCGCGTACCCCGCCAGGAGAGACGGAATCCATAGTTCTCTATGAGAACTGTGGATTACTGTAATGGCTGGGACGGATTCCAGCCGTATTGCAGCGCAGTACGGCGCGCAATACGGCTGCAATCTGTCCCTGCAATAAGCCGTGTGAACGGCCCTTAAGGGTCCGGCCACATGGTCAGAATCCGATTTTAAGAATCCAGCTGGTATTTTACCATCTTTTGCATAGTTTTGGGGAACGGTTCTGTTTCGCCCGTCCCCCATAACCATTGAATTGCTCACCTTCTGCCCGAAAAGTGGGCGGAGGTTTTTGGGCCGAAAAGCCATCTGACTGAAAATCTGTTCAGTATAGACTACTGAACGGATTTTCTATTAAAGTCTATGTGGATGGTTTCGTCTTGGTTTTCAGCCGGTTTCCAAATCCGCAAACCGTCTGAAAGTCCAACCAAGAAAGCATACCGTGTGGATGTATCCTAACTGACTGGGTTCTTGTCATTACTACTTGTTCTCGTAGGGCGACACCCCATTAGGACTGCGCCATTTTTGTTGGGATGTATTTTGCACCAAAAATCCGTTGAAACCCTATTCTCTATATAAATGAACTGTAGTACACCAAAACTAGGCACATTATACGCCAGTCAAAACACTTTTAAATGCGCCTAAAGTAGGAGCATCAAATATGCTATACGCCTGAATTATGCTATCTGCCTAGATTAGGTGCATCAATTTTACTATGCAAGGTATACCAGACGCCATATTTTTGACAGGTGTGGCAGAGCGACCATTGGTAGTCGCATGATCCTGCCACTAGAGGGTGTTCAGCTGGAGACCTGCTGCAGAGGCGCCACCAAGGACCTGGACATGGTGGGAAAAGCCACCTATATTCTGTCAGTGATGATAGATTACTGACACAGTAGCGGCTAGAATAGCTGCAAGGCAGCTACGTATGGGGTGGCTTTTCCGGGACAGCTATAGTGTCTGGTGGGAGGCGGTCTCTGCATTCCAGGTTGGGGTTTTTGTATATCTCTGGAGATCTATTAAAGGCCTCAGGTAATCAGGGGGCGTGCCCTGCTACCTGGAAGTTGGAGCAGCAGAGCTGGAGGGAAGCTCTTGCCCCAGAGGCTGGAGAGAAGCCAGGAACCAGTGGAGACTGGTAAAATTGTTTTGTGGGAGTCTGGATGCTAGGTCCAGACTACTGATAGTCAGGGTCTGTTACAGTGTTTAGTCAGTGGCCTGACGGCCTGAGGATTTTGTTTATGTTTTGGTTATTGTATGTTCTTATGCCTCAATAAAGCTGGCTGAGGCCAAGTTTAAACTGGAATCCTGCAGTTGGAGTGCCATCCGTTTAACCAAAGCAGAGATCCGTGATCTAAAGGACCCCCAGGATGGCCCAGGAGGGCGTCCGAACGCGAGTGAAGCGTCACACAGGTTAATTCATTAAAGCGCACTATACACTCATTTACTGCGCCTTAAAACTGGTGTGGAGGCGCCTCTTCTCTGACATGTCGCCTTTAGTGTACCTGCGCCATCTACTGACCGGAGGGTGGACTGCAGGTCCTCACTCTACATCTTCCCCCGGAACTCATCAATTGCCATCCTGGCAGTCGCTACCTGCAAGGCAAAATAATTAAAACAGTTGGGAAGCTTACCCAAATTGTCTTTCTGAGAGTGGCGTATCCCAGATGGCACAGCTCCAACCTCTGGTTTGCTAACTTCGTAAGTTACTGCTGACCCCAACCTTGGCCCTAAGGGGTGTATTCCCGGATGTTGGTGGAGGAACCCACTAGTCATCTTCATCAGCTGGCAGATGGGCAGTGGTGAGGGCCTCTGGTCCACTGCTTTGTGGCCTACTCAGAAAAATACAAGGTCTCAGTAGATTTCTATGTACTCTCCTGATGAGACCCGGTTCTTCTTCAGGTTTTTCTTCGAAGACCTGATTATTCAGGTTTGGTTGATGGACCACTTCATATCCCACGGCATCACCCAACCTCCCAATCTGGTAAACGTGGCACATTTCCTCTTTGACTCGACCTTTGAAGCCTGCTCCCTGGTCTGAGTGCAGCTGGGTTAGACATCTATAAACCAGCATTAAGTGTTTGGGCTGCTGTTTCCGCTGTTTGATCTCTCATAGAGACAGCCATAAATAATTTTAATGACCAGCGGTGTCAGTATGCTTGGTGTGGATCCTTTGGGCCACCATGAGCATAGATGGTAGGCTACTTGCGCTGACCATCAAAGTGCAGGACAAGGACACCACATGCTGGCAGAGATGACAAGTCACAGGGAAGTGTAGCCTTAGGCAGATGACAAAGTCCTAGGCAAGATAGCAGGTACAAACGGGCAAAATGGAGGATCAGGAACAGCAATCTGAATACAGTGGGGTTAACCGAAGACTGGAAGCTGGTCCCAGGTAGGTAGATGACAGGCAAGATGGCAGGAGCTCAGGTAGATAGTCATGAACTGACCAGTATCAGGCTAGCAGGAAGTTCCTTTTATCCCGGAAGGTCGTAGGTCATTGGACAGGTAATTGGTACACTGTTCTTTTATATCCAGAGCTGCAGGTGGGCGGGCACACCAATTAAGGAGCATGTGCAGAAACAGACAGGAACACAGCTAGGTGAGTACTCAGAAACATGGGACACAGCAGGGACTGGCCTGCATGGAGACAGGATCGCAGGTGCAGGGGACAGGAACACAGCAGAGACACAGCCATGCCCGCGCGAACCGGGGCATGTAGTGTGACAGCAGCAAACTGGTACAGGGCCAGGAGCACATCTGCGGTCCATGACGGGGGTTGCGGAGTGAACCGTGACAATTATCCACCATGACAAAGAGATACTTGTAATCTCACAAGGACCCTTCAACTAGTACATAGTCTATCATAAGCAGTTGTAATGGATAAAATGAATGGATAGTACCCTCCGGTGCCCTTTGGTCAGTGGCCAGGGAGAGGTTGCAATTCCTGCAACAGTTGCAAACATTTTACATCAATTTCTGTATGTGAGGATGACAATGTTCACATTGTAACCAGGAGAATGTCTTCACTGGCCAGAAATACCCTTTTTTCTCACGCATCTCTTGAACTATGCGTCTCACATCGTTTGCTGGGATCGACTCTAATTTTGTATGTAGTCTTAACCTTCGGAACAGTATGCCTTTCTTTATCGACAGTTTCTCTTTCTGACACCAGAGCTTCTACTGACAGAGAATTGCATTCGCCAGCATTTGGGACCCACCCTCTTTGCAGCCACCCCCGTACCTTCTGAATCTGAGTCTCTCCTCAATGTCTCTTTCTCTAATCCCCAGTCACTCCTACAGTCCATGTTCTTTGTTCAGATCCATGATCTTGAAAAGCTGACATCTTCTGAATGTAGGGACCCGATTGCAGGAGTCGCAGTCTCCTCTCTTTCATCATCTCCAGTGTGTAGTGTCCAGAAGTCAGGGTTGTCACACTTGTTTCTTTAAACAAACTAAACACTTTACTGAATTTTATTGTATTTTCTTTTCTTTTAACAAACTTTGTGGAACAGGTGCTTCCTCAGTAACATACTATAATAATCCATTCAGGGCCTACAGCCCAAAGCAACAGTCTTTCTTTGGCCGCTCATGGATCTTTCCTTTGTCAGACTGATGTTGCTCACTCTCCGGTTACCCTTTACCACAGTTTCCTTGTGATACTTTTTACTGGGCCTTCTCACTGTCAGTATTTCTTGGGCTTTGGGTCTTACTGTTCTCTTTCCTCTTGACACATCTGCTCTCTGCTGCATCCAACCACCACTAACTGATGTTCTGTTGCTCCCTGGGTTCTTGTCATTACTGATTGCTGACTGGAGGGTAAACTGCAGGTTCCCATTCTACAACATCATCAGCTTTTCTCCATTGCTGGAGAGGGTGTGAGGTAGGGATGTTGCTGCAAGGCTTCTGTAGCCAGTAGGGAGTGAGTACAAGTTCTTAGCCTTAAGTCATGCTCAGATCCCCAGTAAGGCCATGTTCACACGGCTTAAAATGGGCCGTATTTCGGTCCGTAATTACGCGCCGGAGTGCGCCTATTACGGGCCGAAAACGGCCCATTCATTACGGTAATTCACAGTTCTCATAGAGAACTATGGATTACGTCTCCTCTCCCCGCCCGGCGAAGCCGCCGGGCGGGGAGATAATTGACATGTGAATTACTAGCTGCAAATACGCGCCGCTAGCAATTCAAGTCTATGGGCCGGCGAAGTGCCGGCCCCCTGCTCAGTCCCCCGCTCCCGCCCCGCCCCCGGTCACACGGCGTAATTGCGGGGCGTAATTACGCCCTGCAAATACACCGTGTGAACATAGCCTAAGACTAAAGTCTAGCTGTTGCGGAGCATCTCCTGACACTTTACCCTGAAGCCCTTGCTGTATAAAGAGCAGCTGGCATCCATTTGACTGTCAACCATAGGAGACTTCACAGTTCTCCTAGGAATCTGGGAGTCTCCAGGGTGTTCCAGGAGAGATGACAAGTAGGATATAGAACAATCCATTTTGTTTCTTTGCATAACAAAGCTCCCATATTGTCACGACCAGCTATGCTGTAGTAGGATAAACATGATCAATCCCACTTATCTTTAAACCTGAAGGGTTGCAATCATGAAACAATGTCAAACCATATGTAAAATATGAGCCTCAGGTCTAGAGCATTTGAGACATGTGGAGTCCAATTTTATGTAGCAACATTGGTGCCTTATATGTACTTAATAGCTGTGAAAAGCGTTGTGCCGTTCCCCATCCCGCCAAGTTCTGCCATTGTGCTGCCTCAAGTAGGTCTCTGCTTTTAGCATCACCAGTTCACCTGCATCTCTTTCGCTCTGCAGATTTTCTGATTTAATTCTGGGAAACCTTTTTTCCAGATCAACCATCTGAACATTCAGTTAATCTTATTAAAATTATGTAAAGGGATAGAGATCGGAGCTTCATGCAAAACATATGATAACTGTGGAATTAAGACCATTTTAATTAGATTACACCTTCCCATTATAAATATAGGTAACTTACAGCATGAGTTGATCTTTTTGCCCATCCTCACTGCCAACCGAGCCAGATTAAGAGTAATGTATTCTGCAACTGAATTACTAATAGTAATTCCTAAATATTCGAAGGAGGTCACTATCTGTACGAGCCTAACCCTCAACTCCAACTCCTGTGAGATCAAGAGGCATCACGACAGATTTCTCCCAATTGATTTGTAAAAAAGATACCAAATTCTTCAAGTGCCTCCATCAGAAGGCCCACTGATCTTCCTATATCCTCCAAATTTAGCATCATGTCACCTGTGTATAAGGAATTTTTTTCAACATTATCTCCATAATCAAATCCCACTATTTCTGAAGAGGCTCTTACCAAACAGGTCAAGGGTTAAAATGCAGTTGCAAACAGGAGGGGTGACAGAGGGCACACCTGCCTGTGTCCCCTCTTCAAATTCTAAAGAGAGATCGTCTAGTCCCGGGGCCTTTTCATTGGGAGTGGTTCTAAGGGCCTCTTCCAATTCCTCCACCTGCAAGTTTAGCATTTGAAATGATTCATCCAACAACTTTGGTAAGGAGATTTTTGACAAATTCTCAATACTGTTGTCCAAGTTTTTAAAACTTGATGTATATCTATCTTTATAAAAAGACAGCATGAACTCTGAGATACATACACAATCTGTAACCTCCTTCCCTTCTACATCAATCAAGTTTACAATATAGCATGATCCTTGTTGGGCATTAACTATGGAGGCCAAAAGGGTAACCAGCACTCTTCCCCTTGTTCAAAATATTTTTGATACAAAAAAATCTGTTATATAGGGTGTGCCATTTGTATGGATACACCTAAATAAAATGGGAATTGTTGGTGATATCAACATACTGTTTGTGGCACATTAGTATATAGGAGGGGGAAAACTTTTCAAGATGGGTGTTGACCATGGTGGCCATTTTGAAGTCGGCCATTTTGGATCCAACTTTATTTTTTCCAATGAGAAGAGGGTCATGTAACACTGTACACATCAAACTTATTGGGAATTTCACAAAAAAAAAATGGTGTGCTTGGTTTTAATGTTACTTTTTTCTTTCATGAGCTATTTACAAGTTTCTCTTTGTTTACAGCCATTGACATGTTGCAGAGGTTAACACGTGAGGAGCGGATAGAAATTGTGTTGATGTCTGGTGAACGTGGTACCCGGGTCATTGCAGCAGATTTCAATGCAAGACACCCTACGAGACCACCCATTTCCCATGCTACAGTTAGCAAACTGCTTGCCAAATTTCGTGAAACAGGTTCAGTGTTGGATTTGCCAAAATCTGGACACAAGAAAACTGTCACAAATAAAAAAAAACATCAGTGGCTGTCCTAATATCATTCAGCAAGAGCCCACAACTTAGCACTCGCCGCATGTCACTGGAGAGTGGCATCAGTCGAACATCCCTTCGGCGGATATTAGCTACTCACAAATGGCACCCTTACAAAATCCAGCTGCTGCAGCATCTCAGCGAGGATGACCCAGATCGGCACACTGAATGTGCAGAATGGGCAAAACAAAAATTGGAAAAGGACCATCTGTTTACACAGAACATTATGTTCATTGATGAGGGAAACTTTTTTGTGAATGGTGAAGTTAACAACAAAACCACCGCTATTGGTCTGACACTAATCCACAGTGGATAGATCCCTCCAAGACTGTTGGGACACAAAAATTGATGGTATGGTATATGGGTTACAAAGATAGTGGGGCCATTCTTCATCAATGGAAATCTCAATGTCACTGGATATCTGAAATTTCTACATGATGATGTGTTGCCCTCTTTATGCACTAAAGATGGCACGTTCCCTGAGTTTTTCCAGTAAGGTGGTGCACCACTACATTATGGTTGTCAGGTCCGAGTATTCCTACATGAACGGTTTCCTTGAAACTGGATTGGTCGTCGTGTGCCAGTTGAATGGCCACCAAGGTCTCCTGATCTGACCCCCTTAGACTTTGGGGTCACCAGAAGGCAATTGTCTATGCTGTGAAGATACGAGATGTGCAGCATCTGAAACAACGGATACTGGATGCCTGTGCTAGCATTTCTTCTGCGGGGCTGCTATCAGTGTAGGTATATAAGAAAACTTTTAGGCTCACCTCCTTAACATGCTCGTTTCCCGTCCTGTATATTGTGAGCTTGCTCCTGTAGACACGTTAGCCCGGTCAACCATGGCTCAGCGGTAACATATGATGCACAAATGAACATACCAGCAATGCCCAGCTCAGCAGCAAGACATATGGCTTCCGGATCCGGGTAAGTGAATACAAATAGTATTGTAGTATTACTTACAATTTGTCCAGATACAATGTCTCCTACTAGAAGAATGTCTAGAAATGGCATTTCCACCTGGTTCCAGTTGCCAGTGAATTTTAGATTGAACTGGTTCTGATTGATGTATTTGAAGAACTCCTGTATGGGCGCTACATCGTGACCCCATTTGCCATTTCTAGACATTCTTCTAGTAGGAGACATTGTATCTGGACAAATTGTAAGTACCCTCTATAGAAAACCCAACTCAGGCAACTCTTTTGAGGGCAGATAGCTGCCATTCTCCGCATACGGTGGCGGTTATTCCCTATGGCGTATATGTGAGGGTTAAATGAGCTTGTACTCGCAAAGAAGATTATGTAGAAGAAATCAAAAAAGTTGATTACAGATTAAGACAAAGGGGGTACACTGAATATAATCTCAAAAAGCGAAGAAAAAAATTGAAGGCAAAACGCAACAGCAATTACTAACTAAGGACACACAAGACGAAAAAGTAAAAAGAAAGGGTCACAATAAAATCATAACTAACCAAATAAAGTAGAAATTTTAATGAAATTAAAATATTGTTCTTGAGAAACTTAAACATCTTACGACAGGACCCTATTTTGTCTGACATCATAGATAAAGGAGTCAAATGTGTGCCAAAACGGAACAAAACGTTGGGTTCCATAATTTCCCCCAGTGCTCTTATTACCCATGTGGTGGCAATCGCTGCAATTTCTGCCAGAAAGCTAAAAAAAATCACCACATTTAACAATGCTGATGAAACACAAGAATATAAAATTTTCAGGTTTCTTAATTGTGACAGCCATCACATCATTTATGTGATAGAATGCACAATGTGCAATAAGAAATATGTTGACTGCACAACTAGAAAATTGAAAACTAGAATGGCAAAACATTTGTATAGCATAAGAAATAAACATACACAAGTATCGGGAGCAGCTAAGCATTTTTTAGAGGTCCATGATGGGAACTGCTCCAGCTTTGCATTTTATGCCATCGAACCGGTTGATAAACCTTACCGTGGGGGAGACTGGGCCGGTAAGGTACGATACAGAGAAGCCTTTTGGATACTGAATTTGGGTACAAGATTTCCCCAAGGTTTAAATTATAAAACTGACCTATTATACATATATTAATATTATCCCTTTGGCTATGTCTCTTGCCCCTTTAAGAAATTATCGTAGCCCGCACAGGAAGTGATGAGATACACATTGTATCTGTTCATTGGCTAATGTTTGTTTTTAAAACCCGGGAATATTCCCATTGTTTTATATCGTGATCAAGAGCCTGCACGCTCGAAACGCGTTGACAGGATTTGTCCTATTTTAGCCTACTATGTACTGCTGCTGAATCGTACTGCAATAAAGTCTATTTGCTATCAGTGTGTCAGGATTGGGAGAAGGCAGTTGCATTGACAATCAAACACAATGGGCAGCACTTTGAACACATTTAATAAATGGTAATAAACTTGTAAAAAACTCAGGAAAGAATAAAGTTATGTTAAAACCAAGCACACCATTGTTTTTTTTCTGAAATTCGCAATAAGTTTGATGTGTTACATGACCCTCTTCCCATAAAGTTGGATCCAAAATGGACGACTTCAAAATGGCCACCATGGCCAATGCCCATTCTGAAAAGTTTTCCCCCTCCCATATACTAATGTGCCACAAACAGGAAGTTCATATCACCAACCATTCCCATTTTATTTAGGTGTATCCATATAAATGGCCCATCCTCTTTTCTGACACTTGTAACATACAGTATGTTCCCCAAAAAGCTTTTGCGCCCGCTCTAAATTTGATCTTCTAATATCTATTGGGTCCTTATTATAATTGTTTTCCATGGCCAGGATATCCTCCTGAAGCTTTACTGTTCACTCTTTAGTCTTGGCCTTCTTCTTATTAACTATTTGAATATATAAACCCCTCATATAGGCTTTCATTGCCTTCCAAACATTTGAAGTTGATGAGGATCCAGGTATTTAGGTAGTAGATTGTCCCCAGGTAGGTATTTAGGCCATAGGTAGGTAGGTAGATTGACCCTAGATGGGTAGATAGGCAGGCAATAGTTAAGTCCTAGATAGGTAGATTCTCCATAGGTAGATAGGTAGGCAGTAGTTAGGTCCATATCCATAGTAGATAGGTAGATAAATTGCCCCCGGGTAGATAGGTAGATTGCCCCCAGGTAGATTGCCTCAGATAAGGAGGTAAATTGCACCAAGGTAGGTAAGTAAGTTTCCCCAAGGTAGGTAGGTAGATTGCCCCCAGATAGGTAGGCAGTACTCCCTAAGCAGGTTGGACCCCATTGGATAAAAAATAAATACACCCCACTTTCTCTCGTGAAGCCCGGCACAATCGGCGTGATGATAGGACGTCATCACACTGCCTGCATGATGATGCGTAGCCAACTCCTTGTAGATCTGAGACCTACTAGGCAGAATAGCAGAGCAGAACGCCGGACACAGAGCCCGTGCATTCGGAGGCATGATTCCTGGGCCTGGCATTCTGTGGCAGCAGGCCCCACTGTGTCGGATCCAGCCATACTGATATAAATGATGACTGACAATGGGTTCCTAGGGTTATGTTGTTCTGTCCATATCTCCGTGGTACTAAAGTGTTTTTGGTGTTTGCCATTTTTGACATCTCAACTATGTACCACACAGCGTTCAAACCAGGACCCTGCCTCCATTGGTAGCAGTGGGAGTATGTTGTTGTTCAATTTCGTGGCTTCACTTGTTTGACTGTCACAGACTATTCCACATTAACCTTTTCAAGTACCTTGAATCTGACCTTATTGTGTGATATTATTGTGAAACATTGTGTATCTCTACATTTTTTGGGTTTACATAGTTGCCACTTTGTTGAGTTTGCGATATTAGGTTTGCGATATTAGATGTGATTGAGGGCACAATGATTTTGGTTCACATTGTGCCCATGACATTCGTGAAAAACCCTTTCATTTGTTATTTTTTTGATGTTGATGGTGGTGCCACATGCGTTGAGTGCAGTCCTTAAGGGCCCTTTGGAATGCAAGTTGTATATATCTAAGCATTGTGGCAATGTAATCCCCTTTGCTTGGCCAAAATGCCACCATGGCAGAAAACTTTATTAAATCTTTTTGGAGAGTGTGCAACACATTGTTACCTTTAGTTTTTTTGAGGAGCTCTCTAAGTGCTTTGAGCCTCTCTGGCTTACGGATTTTCTGGTCTGAGAACTGTTTCTGGATCTGGCGGGTGTGGGGAGGGTGTGTTCATCTATATAGCTCCTGTAATACATGTGTCAGTTGTTCAAGGATGGCCGACTTCCGGAGATTTATGTTGGTTGGTTTTTATATTCTGAGTCAGTCATGACGCTGACCGCATGAACCAGCTCCTCATCAGTGCAGCGTTGTCGCGTTTGGCATCTTGTTGGGGTGTGTCCTCGAGCTTTGTTGATGGGACAATAGTTGAACACAATGTTCTCGAAACTGTGAGTCATATAACCAACAACTAAACTGCACCATGCAGTGTTCTCTTATACGTTGTACCTTTTTAAGGGGTTTTAGCAATCAAAACATAACCTTTTAACATTAACCCCTTACCGACATTGGACGTAGCTAACACCCAGCGGTTACAACGCGAGGGTGGGTGAGGCACTGCCACCTGGACGCGTTGTCTAACCCTCACTGTGATCGGGACATGAACGGTGAGATCGCTGTGTCCCAAACATGGCGATTGAGAGACACATCTTGGATAGGCATTTTTCACATCAGGTATGTTTGGGGCTTCGGCATCACTTAAGTCAAAGGACACTGAGCAGTTTGCCTTTTGCCCAACACAGTGAGTCATCTGTCTGTTGGTTTCCCACATCAGGCTCACACATACATGTGCCTCACATATGAAGCACTGAGCCAACACATAACCAAAATAAACTCTGATATGCGTGGCCTGACAGGAGACAGTGGAGGAGATTCAGCGTTAGCGCCTCATATGTGTTTTTTGTTTCTCGCATTAGACGGTATATTCTCTCATGAGTGTTTCTCTTTCACTTGGCATCTCCATCCATCTCAGCCTGCCAGGATAACTTCTCCCAGATACCACTCAGCCATGCCAGGTTTTCGAAACCATATCATCAAGTTCTCAGTTTTTAGGCATATTTTAATAGATGACCACCTCTGTGCCAAATTCCCAGGATGATGTGAGCAAAGGGGTACTATGGGTGAGAGCCATTTAAACCAGAGCACAAGGCCTCTACTAGGGTGTTGTGTGAAGAAAAGCCAGACTATAACCCACTGGACAATATTTTAGTTACACCAGACTGTAGGCCTGGGGCCTCTACCCAATATCAAAGGGGCAGTTGATAATGTGTCGAGCAGGAATCCCAGAATAGTGGCAATTAGCAATGGCCCTAGTTATAAACTGCTATCTGCAATCCTACATGTATCATATATGCCCCTTTTTAGTGTATATTGGACACCCCTGTACATGCTAGAGTTTGTGGGAGAACCGCATGGTAGGTAGTTTGAGTCCCTGAAATTAGTATTTCTGTAGTATAGGATAGCAAACTATAGTGTGACTGAGAAATTGCAGAGGTGGGCCCACTAGGGACAATTATGTCCACGTAAATTCAGGTGATAATATCAGCAACAACTGCAATAATATATATACCTTATATTAACTTTATAAACTTACATCAATAACATTGATATATGCTGTTACTGTATTGCCCATATATTGTACCATTATTGTCATATTGACATATATTGATGCATACTGAAAAATTAAAACAAAATGGATTAGCAGAAAAATAAACTGCTATCTCCGGGAAAAGTTATCGGAAATGCCACTGAGTCGTAAACTATTTTAATCAGGTACACCAACTCAAGTCATTTAGCATTATGTCGTATCTACTGGTATAAGAGCATCAGTAAAAAAGCTATTTAGTGCCGTGACGTGGAGGTACCAAAGGGCGTCTGATACAGAGAACTTGATTTGGGATTTCACACACACTAGGGACAAGGATGCCGGGATAACATTTCAGGAGCAGATTAAATGCTTTGTTATTAAGTAAAGAAATATATGTAGCTGATAGAAAGAACATACTAAATACACTTACAACAAGTATATAAGAGATATATATACGCACATACGTAACTTTAGAGATGACAC
This sequence comes from Phyllomedusa bahiana, assembly GCA_025379985.1. Taxonomy (NCBI): domain Eukaryota; kingdom Metazoa; phylum Chordata; class Amphibia; order Anura; family Hylidae; genus Phyllomedusa; species Phyllomedusa bahiana. Next base: position 65,633 of record JAODAL010007987.1, on the reverse strand, counting down.
TCATCTATATAGCTATAAACATAAATAGCTCAATTTCCAATATCGATAATTAAATAATTAATTGAAAAACGTTGATTTGATGATTATTTCGCTGCGAACATTAATTAGGTATAGTTGCAAAAATGAAAGATGATCATCCGCCTTCATAAGTTCGGGCTACGTATTTATTGTCAATATTTTTGCACTATTGCCTTACCAATTGAGCATGTTTTATTCACCTTGTTATCATCCACAAAAATTTGAGGTATAGTGAAGAAATGTAAGTAGTACATGTGTACTAATAAAGTATATATATATATATATATATATATATATATATATATATATATATATATATATATATATACAGTATATGCCAACATTAATCATTGGCATATATTGCTTGCATATATTTTTTCTGTTTTTCTGTCATGATGTAGGGTTAAATTTTATTTAATGCCCTTCCTCTTCAGGTCAGGGTTTGTCTATCACTAGAGTTCTTTGCTATTAAATTCAATGCTATTAGCTATAAGTATTATGCTGTCAACAAGGGCTATTTCAAGGCCCAAAACGCGTAAGCGTGTGTCTCACTATACTTTTTTTTACCTGGGATTGCACATCTATTAATTTTTTAACAAAATACAAATAAAGGTCTATGTTTTATTACCACGTTGGTGCTGGATATTTCCCCGCTTTCTGGATATCTTTGGGCTGTTGGATCCACAGCTAATCCAAGCACATCTTGTGAGACCCATTTATTATGTGGAAAAATACCCTAATCAACCATCTGTCAACTAGAGGGGTGAGCACCATTGTTTGTCTTAAGATATTTGTCTTTTTGTTAAAGGTAGGTGATGGTTGAGATTACAGGTAGTCAGTAGTGTTTGCACTATTAAAGGGGTTTTGCCACAAAGTAAAATTGACGTGGGAAGTTTGTAAATTAAATAATAAACATTTTCACCATTCATCATTATTAAAAATTCTGCACTGTTTTTGTCTTCGCTGCTCCTTTAATGATCCATTGTTTACAGCTCGTCTCCAAGGGATATGACCAGGGCTGAGAGCTTCTCAGTCCTGGTTTCACATTCTCAGACATCACCTCTCCTCTCAGGCAGCTACTGAGTGTTCAAACCCCAGGAGCTGTCATTCTACTCCTGTCCTCTGTACTCCTTAGTAATTTGTCAAACAATGCAAATAAATCAAAAAAAGAAACCTCAATCAGGTTTGTGTATTGATAAAGAGAAATAAAATCCAGAGGTTTGGTTCCTACAGGAATCTGAACCAAGGACCCTTGTGCCTGGAGAAAAAAACTTTACCTCTGAGCTACATTGTAGCTACTTACCGCTCTTCACATAAACAGACCTTTCTTTGACTACAGAGAGGAAAGGCCTGGTGATGTCATCCTGCTGGGTCACATGATCTGCAATTCATATAAATCACACACGCCCCCTTCTGAGCACACAGAGCTGAAGAGCTGGATGCAGGAGGTATGAAATGAGATCATGGCAAAACCCCTTTAAGGACTGGCTTATAGTTTGGGAAACAGGCAAAAACCGAAACAGCTTGTGGGTTCCACAAATGGGAAGAGCAGCAGGTGGGCTTGAAGTGACAGCTTACATTGCTGTGGTGAGGTTGGGACGCTATTAGGCTGACAAACTCTGAAATAGTGCAAAACGGCTGTTGGCCTTAGGCCTACCATGAAGCATAGCGGAGCATAGCTTTTGTGTCGTTTGGCTTGGTTAAAACTGTGCAGGGCCAGGAATCCCTTTCAGATGGCCTAGATTCTTGTGCCCTTAATTTGAACACTTGGGACAGAGGGTCAAGATGTTTGGAGTTAGGATAATGCCGTCATTGGAAGTTGGGGCAAAGTGGTGGTTTCCACCACACCACGTTGGGTAGGCATTACAAGCCAGGTGACATGTCACATTATTAGAGCCTCCTCACCTCAAGCACCCTCCTCTTTATGCACCATTACTGTTGGGTCCCTTGTTGACACTTTGTAATCAGGTAACTTGGGTAACTTAAGTAGCTATTGCCACTATTGGTAAATTGGGGCTGGAGGTGGATTCATTTTTGGATAGTGACCACATTAATTAGAATTCATACACTGGTCAAAGGCAGATCCTGTAGACAATATTGACAATTGTGTATTGGTTTTGTGCTAATATCACCCAGAAAGTTGCTTCAAAAAGTACACACACACAATACTTATACACTCCAAAAGATGTATTTGATGATTTGGACATTAAGCCAACAACTGACTGTTACTTATTTTTTCAGAAACGGACATCGTTCCTGTAGCGTTGATGCTCCAGCAGCTGGAGCAACACACCAGCGGGCATCTGGCACGTTTCTGCGCTTTGGGATGACCCTGGGAACATTTTGCTGAACTCTACACGTAGTGATTAACCACATGGTGCACTTGGCCCAAGACTAAATACATTTTCCAGTCAGCTAGGAGGATCAACAACCAATAAAGGCTGCATTTTGAACAATGGCAGCATTCCCAGATGTGACTGGGGTAATCGATTGCATATATGTGACAATGGATGCAAACATGCTGATCACTGATGTGGTAGCTAAATTCTATGGATCAACGATTGAGTCATTCAATTAAGAAAATAGTATATTTGATGAATAACAGGGAAATTGCCCCGGGCTTCATGTTAGGTGAGTATTGCGGCCTACTTTGTGAATTGTAATTGATCTGTGTCTGTCAAGATTGACCAGTACTTATGTTTTTCTAAATATTTACATTTTGCTCCTTAGGCGTTCACACGGCTGATTTGTGCACATGCAGTTGCACTGCAGTACGGCTGAAATCCGTCCCTGTCATTACGGTAATCCACAGTTCTCATAGAGAACTATGGATTCCGTCTCGCCGAGTGGGGAGAAAGAGACATGTCAATTATTTGCGGCGTGTACGCGAAGTGAATAATGAATGTCTATGGGGCCGGCCAGCTGCCGGCCCCCCACCCCGCCCCTGCTGCACGGCAGCTGCAGTAATTGTGGGGTGAAATCCGTCCCCGCAATTACATCGGCAATAAGCCGTGTGAACTAGCCCTTAGGTGACAATGGCTATAGTCTTAACAGGTGGCTGTTAATATCTATCGAAAAATCCCAAATCCCCAGCAAGCTGGATACAATGCGGCCCGCCAAGGAACATGATCCATAATTAAAAGTGGGTTTGGTCTCCTCAAAAGCCTCTTCTGGATGTGTCTGGAGGGGCTTTATTATGCAGCCCTGAATAGGTGTGCAAAATAGTTGTGTCCTGTGCCATCCTTCATAGTCTGGCTTTATGTCATCAAGTGACAGTGGCTGAAAGCCAACCTGGCCTGGAAGACCAGCAACCTGATGTTGTTGCCATCCAAAGGCCCAGTAGAGGGGGACCTGAACTGTCTCAATATGTTGCCCAACGTTATTTGTAATTTGACACACACACCTTTTGGGTGCCAATGAGGCCTTTTTTTGTTTTGCTTAAGATTCTGGTTGGATGATATATCTGATAATAAAAATATTTCTCTTGAGCCAATTTTTGGTATTCTGTCTTTCTTAAGCTACATCTTACATGGAGTCATTACAAAAAAGGCTAGGTCTACACTGCATCGGACAGACAATGGCAGAATGTTGACCGTTTTTTTCCGATGCATGACCATTTTTTGTCATGTGTGGCGCAAAACCGCAGTCTGTTCTCTTTTTTGTCATCGCCCATACAATTGATTGTATGGGAAGACAACGAAAAAACTCAAAGCGCCAGCGTAGTATATAACTTGTATAATACAACGGCCCCAAAAGACGAGCCGAGTAAAAACGACCTGTGTAGACTACAGGTAGTTTTTTCTATGAAAGGCTATGGGCTGCCTGAATGATCAGATTTTCGGCAGTTTTAGAATCCTACAACCGCCGAAAGTATGATCGTATTTCATTGTAGTGGAGACATAGCCTAAGGGTTGTTTTACCCTCCATGAAAACCACAATGTTGTGTATCTTGCGGGGTTAAAGGTCAGACCACAACCAAACAGATACCATCACGCAGGCATGGCGCAACCATACTGTGGATTGGCAAAACATCAATGAGCATGGCCTACATGGTGTCTAATTTTTCAGCACATAGGTATGTTTGACCAAATGCTATAGCGGAGTGGCCAGTGCAGTGTGACACTCAGGAGTACATGAAAGCAAAGTCTCAGATCTACAGTACTAACTGAAGAAAAAGGGGCTTAGAGGTTAGCTTGATTAAATTTAAGGGACACATGTGTGAATAAAGTCATCTTTGCCCATACCAACCAATCTGAGCTCCACTTTCATTTAGTCCCAGCACTAGATGAAATGAAAGGAAACCTCAGATTATTTCATAGGGACACTAAAAAAAGATTGACCCCCGAAACAGTTTTCACACAGGTTGACCCAGTGGTTTTGCCCTTCCAGCACATTTGGGAGATGTTTTTGTGATTTTCAGCAAACTAAATATTATTTTGTAACTAAATTGATAGCAAATGCTTGTTGGTCAGCTGATGTGTGTGATGACTGGTGATTCATAATTCACAACCCCCTCAGATTGGGGGCATGTTTGATTTACCAAAAAGGTAAAGTGAAAAGCCAGAAAAACAAAAAAGGGATTCAACCAGCTAGCTAACAAAATGTGAGTCAAAGCAGCATATCAGAAGAATATTTTGTGTGGAGCAAGTTGAGAAGAGTTGAGGTCCATTTTGAGTACGCTTGGCTTGCATACACAATATTGAATGGCCCTTATGTCTACAAACTGTCTAGCAGTAAGACTGTCTAGGTTACCTATAGCAAACAGTCAGAGCTTCGCTTGCATTTCCTATAGTGGTCTGGATCTCTGAAAGCTGAGCTGTGATTGGTTGCTATGGGCATTAAAGGAAGTCTCCCTGCAAGACTGATATCTAATGCCCAAAAGTCTTGGTAAGGCGAAATATTGGGAACAGCAAGGCAGCAGTGAATGTGAAAAATATGCTCCACACAGATTTTTGATGCAGGTATTTCAAAATTTGAATGTAAGGATTTTGGGTGCATTCCCACAGTGTAGGTTGGTGGGTTTTGGATCCAAACTGGCCAGCACAGCAATTACATATACCAAAAACTTCCATTCAATTTGTGTTACAAGTGAGTGACCTATTACTGTATTGCTAATGGGCCCAAACTGCAAAACATAGATGCATGAGTCCCTTGTTAACCCTTTCTCATTTAGTCAGCTTGCCACTTCTAAAATCTGTTGGGTTACTGTAGATTACTGCAAGTGAAATAACAAAAATACCATTCAAAAAACTCCTAATATGTGAATGCCCTCTTTGAAGACCACAACATTTCTATTGTTTGTAGTGTTTCCAGCAAATGTCAAATTTACAACACTAGTCCGCCTTGCTAAAAAAGGACTAGCAGAAAGACTGTGTTGGTTGTCTGTAGCAACCAAACAAAGTTCAGCTTCAGGCACTTTGAAAATCCCTAAATGAAATGCAAGGCGAACTCTGATTCTTGTGTTAGGACAAACAAGACATTCTTACTGCAAGACACTTTAGAGCGAACCTGGGCATTGTACGGCCCGTGGGCCACATATGGCCCTCTAACTAGCCGGATGTGGCCCGCAGGCCGTACAATGCTCAGGTTTGCTTTAGACCATACTAGTAGTGGCACCTGCTTTAGATCATCCTCAGTCGCACAGCCTAATCACTTTGCATAGACTGTGCGGCCGAGTAGCTGCTGGACGAGCATCCCAGCGCTGGTGGCTTGATGACGTCACGCTGCCAGTGTCGGGCAGAAGAGGAAGGCGCTCGGCTGGGGAAGGAGGAGAGGTAAGTATTATTGTTATTATTATTTTTATTGAGAGTTTATATACCTGCCTAACTGAGGGGACCTATATATACCTGCCTGAGGGGACCTATACATGCCTATCTAACTGAGGGGACCCATACATGCCTACCTAACTGAGGGGACCTATACATGCCTACCTATCTAAGGAAGGGACCTATAGAGCTACCTAACTGAGGGGACTTATATACCTATAAGTAAGGAGCTGCTGAAAAGGTGAGGATTCTAAGATGTGTATGTGGTAAATTCTGCAGAGATTAGTTGTGGCCGGACGAAGTCATCATGGCGATTTGGGCCGAAGGGAAAAAAACAAGGGGAAGACGACCACTTCTTCCTGCACTGTTACCTGGTGCAGGTGCAGTCGGGTGATACTGGGGCTCTGTTGGTGTCCCTGAAAGAGACGTTAACTACTCTAGCGGCAAGATGTCCCAGAGGTCGTCCCAGCCATCTATCTCCCAGAAGCAGATGAGGGAACACACCATTCACTTCTTACACTGTAGTGATGTGAGGGGGACACATAGTTTGCTGTTTTAACTATTTATTTTCCTGTCTGGTTTGCCTCCTGCAAAACTTTCTGTCCAACTTTTTACATTTACAGAAATTTTTGCAGGATGTATGGTTTATTCTACCTAACCTAGCTACCTACCTACACTAATTGTGGCCATAGGCAAGATTTAATAGGTGATCGCTTAAATGACAATATACTGCTGTACACAATAACCATAGTATATTGTACTAGCGATCACTTGTACAAATACCCAGGTAAGACAGGAAAAAAATTACATTGTTTCCACCATAAAAAATGTTAAAATTGTGTCTTTGTGTTGGTCATCTCACTTTTGCTATAAAATTGGAATTAAAGGTGGAGAAGTCATATGCACCCTAACCCCATAACAACTTATCCCTGACACAGTTTAGCTGAGAGAAAGAGGTTATTGGTCTAAGAAAAAAACTAGTAAAACACATTAAATTCTCTTTATAAATCTGGTTTCGACGGAAATCCACTGACCCACAAAAAAGAGATAATGGGTGGCATGTATGAACAGGGCTGCGCCAGATATCTGGCGTCTTTTCAGCCCGATATCAGGTGCAGCCCTATTCATACATGTGGCGGGGCGCTCTAGAACCGTAGCGAAACTACATATTTATAGCTTTGCTTTGGCATTTCTAGGTGCATTACTGCTGGAACAGGTATACCACTTTCAAAGTGGTATACCTGATCCAGAAATGTTGGCCTAGCGCTAGAATGCGCCTGATTTATGACCCGAGAAGTGCCCTCTTTCATCATGGAGATGGAGTGCTTCATACAACGGTTTTAATTGGCTGTTAAGGACTTCGATCACGATTTCAACAAATAGAAGCCCGTGTTTACAGACTAATAAAGCATGAGCCCCAGATATTATGTATTACTGCCTGTCATTCCCCATGTGCTTTAGACCACACCCATCGGCTGAGATAGTTAGTGATGGTCTGATGTGTGATTGGACGACTGTAGTTTTATTCCTGATTGGCTGTGATGCACGGTACTGGTCGGGAGAAGTTCTGCTGTTGGCGGATACTGCTATGCACTGTTTATAAAAAGGAGAATGGAGAAAAGAGCTGCGGGTAATTGTACTGTAGTTCGTGATCGGTTGTGGCGAGTGATCGGTATTGGGTAGAACTGAGTTAAATATATTAGTCTGGCCTTCTAAAACCATTCCAGTTTCTCACGTGGCCCCATGGGAAAATTAATTGCCCACCCCTGCTTTACAGCCATGAGGGCCTGTGTGACATATCCAAATATAGATGGCGCTAGAGCGTCTAAGCTCCTTTCCCATAATGCCTTGTGATATACAGATGTTTCGTGGAGTGCAAAAAGGCAATTTCGAATCTCCACACACCTACACAGGTGTTCTCCCTAAGGAGAGATCTTCCCTTTCTGAGCTACTCATTTCCTCCCACTCAGCCAAGCCAGCATTGCTCTGCTCTGTACTGAAGAGGGGCAAACACCTCGAAACGGCTGTATACAGATGAGTGATGCTGGCTTGGCTAATTATCCCTTCTTGCTTTCCAAAGATACAGTGGGTCAAAAGCAAATTGAGAATTTGTTACATCCAAAAGAGGGAGCTAGAGCTTCTCAGCTCCTTTCCCATAATGCCTTGTGATATCCAAATATACATAGTGCAGTTCTTTCCAGCAGTTTAAAAAATATTAGAGGTAAAAAAGCACAGTGATTCCGCTTATGCGTTTCGAACGTGAATTATGTCCTTGTTCACAGTGTGCTTTTTTACCCTGTCTACTAATATTATCAAATAAAGATTTGTTCATCACTTTTTAAACTGCTGGAATGAACTGCACTATATTTGGATTTGTCTGAGATCTCGGGGCCAGGGATCAGAGTTTCCGTGCAGCAGGAAAGGATGAGATCAACGTAAAGGAGACCAGGTGTCACAATTACCACAATAAGGGTGAGCCTCTTTTACTCTGTACCTTATTTGGCCAGTGTGACATACATGTGTCCAAAATGGGCCAGATTTTCAATTGCCATATACTAGACATTCACCCACAAGCTTCCTCCAGGGAACACAAATAGAACATGATATATAAAAACTATTTGGTCAAACCGGGGAGATGACAAAGGAGCTTCCAACCAAACACTAAACTGGACAGGCTATGATGAGCAAGATTAAACCGAACATTGGCATGTATAAAGACATCTGTGAGAATATTATAAGCACACAGTAGAAGGTTGAAAAACTTTAGTAACAATTAACACATACATTTGGTTGACCAAAGATTTTAAAAAAGGGTCAAACACAACTACCAAGCAGCAGCACTGTACAAACGATAAGGGCCTACAATCTGCTAACTGTTGAGTCTGAAAACTTTCTATTTTATGCTGAACCAAAAATCTGAGAACAGCTTTTCTGGACCATAAGCAAAATAGGACCTGAAAGGTGAAGTCAATTGATTTGCTAAATGGTTTGCAGACATAAGGGTGCTTTCACACAGTGCGTTTTTTATGTGTTTTTTACGCATTTTTCGGATGCATTTCTTGTGCAGAAAGGCACATAAATTAATACTGTACATTTCTGCACAAAAAATGCATAAAAAATGCACCAAAAATGTAGTTGTGTGTGAAAGCACCCTAAGGTTCAAAGATACAGTGAAAGTTAATACATGACCAATTGCAGTTCTTACCAATTTGACCTAAATGAAAATGGGAGGTTTTTAGCACAGACTTTATCTAAAAAGTGTGTGTGCCCATCCACCACAACAAGATACCCTCAGTTCATATGGGGCCCTACACTATCAAAACGTAAAGCTGACTGTGGAAAAAAATGGATAAATATTCCTCATGGTTAGAAAAAACAAAAACAAACACATGCAACCAACATGACTTCTGTTGACACATGTTAGACATGAGTCAGCCATGTCTTAGCGACGACGGCTTACTGCTCGGGTAGCCATACTTTTGGCCCTTCGTTTAAGTCCCTTTCTGGCATGGGTTGCCGGAACTGAAAGGACCTCAGTCACAGCCCCACGCTTATCTCCTCCTTTACATCCAATAAAAAGGCGACTGATGCCGAAGAAGTGGATGGAAGTGGCAAAAAGTGGGGTTGACTTAAGTCGAGCAGCACCAGCTTGCTCACAGTCTCCAACTCTGGATCTGAGCTGGCAACACTGGGGGTTGGGCACAGAGATGTAGTGGGTGCCGCATCCACTGAAATGGCAGCCTCCATAGGGAAGAGCTCAAGCACTGTGAGGTGTTCCTAAGCTCTTGAGCCACTTGCTGGAGGGTCCAATCATTTATTTATTTTTTTTTAACAATAATTTTATTGAGAAGAAAATTATTACGTTTTACAAACCAGCGAGTTATAGGACAACACAACCATGACCCGTATAGTTGAGTGTACGTTGTAAATAGCACAGTGTCCTTCCAATAATCTTCTCCATTTTCCTTATAAATAAAAATAACAAAAGACCAAAAAGGAATGCTCCTAATTTAAACAAGTTATGAAAAGTCCAACCTAGGAGGAAGCGGGAAATACACATACTCTCTTAATGCATATTTTCATCTTTCGAACTTGATCCCCCTCCTTTCCCCCTTTACAGACCCTCACACTTAACTCTACCAACAAACAAAACTTTGGAAAGAGAACAATCTTGCCCATGAAGACTTTGTAGCTCATCGTCTCAACAGTCACCTTTTCTGGACCCAATCATTTTTATTCATCCTTGCCAACATTGGCTGATGGTAGTCCTCTTTGCTGGCCATGTACATGACCAGGTGTTCGGACACCTGCAAAGCTGTAGCCGGCTGCCGTTCCCCCGATGGTGGGGAGGTAATGTCAGCAGGTTCACCCACAGTGCTGGCCTCTGAGGTTTCAGCCCTAACAGGCGCCGGAGGCTGGACATCACTTTCAGACTGGTATTGGGACCGTAGAAAAAAAAACCAATGAAATAAATTAAATAGGCCAAAGTTAATTTGAAAAGAAAAAGGGATAATGTGAGAATAGAAAGTCTAAGCTCAATGGTCAGGTAAAAAGGTTCCTGATTGATAAATTAGAATTGTTTAAAATACAAATTACAGCATGAAGTCCTGCCACATTTAGAAGTTATTTTAGACCAATCAATATTTGCAGCCCTGAACCATATTTCAAGGATTAAAGGTCTTAGGTCAGAAAAATGTCTATGGGTAAGACTTTGTTTGTTGCCCATAGCAACCAAGCCAAGCTCACAGAAAACAATCAGGGCTCCTCTTTCATTTCATACCATACTCTTGAAAAAGGATAGAAGAAGTTGCATTGTGTGCTTGGGCCTCAGATTGTTAGCAAAATGTGTAGGGACAACAACTAAAGTCGGACACAGAAACCCAGAAAAATTAAAAACCCCCATAAACCAAACAAAAAATGGAGATAAGCAAAACTGGTTCAGTCTATCACATCAGGTCAGTAGGCAAGTAATGTCCCAGAAAATGCAATAGCAAACAATTTGGGGCCGCTCAGTAACAATTAGGAATGGAAATCAGATTTTGCCTTTAGGGTGCCTTCACACACGATGTTTTTGGATGTGTTTTTTGTGCAGAAAGGCACAGCAATTAATGCTATACATTTCTGCACAAAAATCACATCCAAAAACGCATAAAAAAGTACCAAAAAAACGCTGCTAGTAAAGCCCCCTTAGGTATTAGGTTGCTTTCACAGTGTAATTATTGGGGAGTACTTTCACTGTCTGTACTGCACTGCAATTATACTGCCTTTGTTTTTTTACCCTTAGGTTGCTTTCACACGGTGCGTTTTTGATGTGTTTTTTCAATGCGTTTTTTACCGCGAATTTACTGCAATTTTTTTGCAGCAATGTACAGCATTAATTGCTGTGCCTTCCTGCACAAAAACGCATTGAAAAAACACATCAAAAACGCACCATGTGAAAGCACCTTTAGGATGCTTTCAAATGGAGTGTTTTTGGTGCATTCTTTGTTCTGCAAAAAAAAATTAAAAATCCCCAAAAAGTGCCAAAAACGTACCAATAACCACTCTGTGTGAAAGCACCCTAACTCCAAACTGCCTTTATTGCTCTGCATTTCTGCCATTAAAAAAGCAAAACACACACCAAAAATGCACACTTAAAATAATATAAATGAGTATTCAACAATTTAAGCTTCAAAAACTTGTTCCCTCCAAGAAACATATGGATGGAAATAAAGACAATTTAACTGTAGTGCTGCTAATGGCCAAACCCAAAAATGGTTAAAAATAACCAAAAACAGTGACCACACACTAACAACTGGATAAAAGGAACACTGTGTGTATTACCCATAGAAACCAATCCTGCTCCAGATTAATGGCAGGTGAGCTGTCAGGTGTTGTCATGGGCAACAAAGACAAATTTACTTAAAGAGAACCTGTCACATAGATCATGCCCCCCTGGCTGAGGGCAGAACAAGCTAGTGCTGTTTCCAGCGCTGTGTCCCTTATTCTGTAAGATGCTGTAGTTTTTTAGTATTTCATGCACAAATCTGCAGTTTTCAGCCAGAAAAGAGTCATTCAAAGAGTCAGTTTTTTTAAACCCCACCCATCTGAGGCTAGCCCCGCCCACCTCAACTGATAAACCTATTACATTGAATAGGTAGAAACATGAGAATAACTTTAATTGAATAACACCTACTCATGAATAAGATTTGAGGGGTAAATGCTCTAAAACTCCTGCATCTTACAGAATAAGGGACACAGTGCTGGGAACAGCAGGTCTGACACTGGCTTATGCTGCCCTCAGCAAGGGGGGCATAACCTATGTGACAGGTTCCCTTTAAGGAGATACAAAGACAAATGTGCTTAAGGAGATACAGCTATGCTTACAAACCAGGGTGCGATCATTTAGAGGGAGATGGAACAAGCAGCACACCATCAATGGTTGCACTGTTAATGCTATATTGTAAACAGTCCCATTTTGGCCTACTTGTATGTTTTTTTGGAAACAAGAGCCTTTTAAAGAGGCGGGAGGTTGGGGGGGAGGGGGTGGAATGGGTTACAAGGACCAGCAGTGTAATGCAATGAATAGCATGCAAATCGGCAACACACAACACAGAAAATATCAAGTTTGGAAACCGAGGGAAGCAGTTAGTTAAACTAAGCACAAAACAGAATGAAAAGACATTTGAACATAAATCACAGATCAAATTACCTTTAGCAAGCTGCAACAAATCCAGATTTCAAATACCTTCCACCTGTCCCCTCATGAAGTTCATGGAAATGAGGGTTTGAGGGGTTAGACAAAGTAGGCTCCAGTGGGGGGGCTGACAGGTGAGCCAGCAGAAGACGGGCCTGACTGATGCAGGCGAAGTAGAGTCTCAAAATATGACACCAAATCCGCAGGCACAAGCATCTGCACCACATTAGAGGTGTCAGCTGCTTCCATGACACAATTCAGCAAGGTGTCTCACTGAATCAAGAGAAAGCAGCAAACAATCAGGAGTGCTAGGGAGACTTTATAGGAAGATTTGGCACATGACGTGCAGAAAATTTGCCAAAAAAGGTTCAAATTAACACCGTAATCTGGCTCAAACAACAATGCGCCAAACATAGGCTCAGAGGCGCCTGCATACGAATGGTACATACATACTGGCACAGGATACACTCTTCGATATCTATTAGAGCTGGTGTGTCGGCAGCAAATACAAAAAATCAGTGGAGATCACTGGGACCCGATCCTCAGCTGAACTGATCCAACCTTCTGCCTCATTTAATCTCTCGTTAATTATCCTAATATCAGCTCTTACCACAGACATGTCTGCCTTAAGATCTCCCATGTGTGCAGACAACGTGGCGAGTGTGACATTACATGTAGTCACAGCTGCAAACACACCTCTCATTGTTGGCTCCTTTACAGCATTCATATCATCAACAGAGAAAACATCTTTCCCATCAGACATATTGTAGCAATATATTATATGCTACTTGGCCTTTAGGGGTCTCACTACTTGTAAATGTGTGCTCTAATGACATTGCAACTTGTTGGTTTAGTGGCCGGGACCTGATCAGACACATGTGTAATGGCAGCTAACACCTCATCTAATAAAGTGCCTGAAGACATCCTCTGAGTGTGATCCATCATAAGCAATAACTAACAGAATATGTTGGCAGCTGGGCACGGATCATTAAAGGAGTTGTCTCATTACGAGCTTTCAGCCTGTCAGTGTCCCTGGTAAGTTGAACTGAGGGGCGTGCTTCTTGGTCTGTCTGTTCTGCTCCCTCTCCCCCCTCCCATCAGCACACAGGCAGCTACGTAACTTCTATACAGGGGGGGGGGGGGGTTTGCTCTCAGAGTTCACCCTGTGTGTGTCTGCCTAGGTCTGTTGCAGGAGAGGGCTGATCTATGAGTGTGAAGTGGTGTGCTAATAGAGCAGAGAGGATGCAAGTGTTCCTATATCCCCTGCTTAGCTTACAAGTCTCCACATCTCCAGCAACAACAAGGGCAGTGTTACTATACTCAGGATGTGTCCCTAATACAGGAGAACAATAAAGTATTCACATGCCCCTTGATCTGTATAGTATTAGTATAGTCACAGTTCCAAAGACATATCATGATTATAGTAACAGACAGGGTCACTGCTGTCACATCTATCTGTGTAGAGAGCAGGAGGAAGCAGGCACACACAGGGTTAATCCAGGACACAGACGCCAGAGTCCTCCTCCCCCTCCTTCCACTACAGATGCATTCTGTGCGGGAGGGGCTCTCTGCTCCGACCTGTCTTCAAAGGTGATGAGTCATTCAGACCTGACAGCCAGTAAGATAAGGATCAACAGGTCGGCTGCTATAGAGATTTGAGAAGCTGATGTAGTAATACTAACAGGGCTAGCTCAAAATCAGTAGGACATTTGTAATGAACATATATTGCAAAGCTGCTTGTTTTTTAAAGATCTTTAAATTAAAACCCAATCATTGTAGCGAGACAACCCCTTTAAACAACACACCTGCAAATCCTCAGAGCTTGTGTGACACTAGATCTGTACAGAGACTCACAGCAACTGTAAGTACAAATTCCTTGTCATTACTAAGAAATGGAGACTGACTGGTCTGAAAAAGTAGAGTTGTTTTAATTGGTGAAAATGAAGGAAAATAGCCCAGATTTCCCAGACAGCAACCCCCTAGCCCCTAGCGAATTTTGGCAGGAATTTGATAAACCCGTGAACCCAAAAAAATGAGACATGGGGATAAAAGTTTTCTTTAAAGAAATCAGGAGGTGGTGAAAATGAAAAGAGATTGTGACAAAGCGAGGAGATTTCCCTTAACATGGGGTTTTGGGACTCATAGACACCCCTCATCAGAGACAAAATGTTAGGGATCAGAGACACCCCCTCAAAAAAAATTTTATGAGAGAGGATGAATGACCTAAAAAAAAAAGCAGAAAAACTGGCGGGGCTGCTGAGATGATAAAATACAGTCTAAAGATGATGGAAAGTACCAGTGATAATGATTATGATGATAAGGTTCATGCAGTATCTATGTAAGGAAAGAGAAGATACAGCCCCCCTAAAAGCACACCCCCACTGTAAACTTTTTTGTAAATACAGAGAGAGACAAAAATGTGCCCCAGCATATGGGAAACCTGCAAGCCCTTTTGGCAAGAAAAATTTAATTTCTCAGTGTCGCAGGTGGGAAAAGGGAAAAACTGCATAGACGGGTCCACACTGTACACCAGACTCTGCATGCAGAGGACTTAATGGCTACAGCTGCGGCCTGAAAAGGAATGTCAAGTAATCGGGCAGCCAGAAGAAAGGATCCCTAGCAACTTTTGCGACCTTTTGTTGCATGAAAAACCCCCATTAGATTTAGCGGATTGGGAGCAAGCGAATGTATTCCCATGTGCTCTCCAACAAAAGATTTCATTGGTTCTGACAAGGTTTAGGGGTTATGTACAAAAGTGTTATGAAACCTAGGGGGGAATGTTAACTTAAAATATGGAACCCATGAAAAGAAAGATTTATAGAGTTGAATTTAGGGTTTGTAGTTCAAGCAAGGACTTAAAGGGGGTTTTTCCCCGGGGACTTTCTTTTTTTTTTTTGTTATGAGCTCCAACTTAAATTATATTAACTTTGATTTTTTTGTAATTGATACTCATTAAAAATCATTTCCCTGTTTGTCGGAAAAACCAGGCAGGAGCCCTTTACTCCCTCTTCTTCCCCTACTTCCTCTTAAAAATACGTCCAGTGATCAAAGGCTTGCTTCTAAGTCAGAAACATTGTGGTGGGTGTAACCTGAGCACTACAATAAAAATGCTTTAAAGATCTCTCTGTCATTATTCTGGCTTTTGGCAAATATAAATAATTTTGGTAATCCTAACTGACCTAAATGTATGTTTGTACTGGAGCAAGATGAAAGGGGGCATGAGGCTTACATGTCTGAGAATGATAATTAACAATGCTAGGAGGATTAGAGGGCGGGTTCTAGATTGTAACTGCAAGAGATTCTGGGACTTGTAGGAAATATATGCAGGAGAACTACTGACACTTCCAAAAACCAAAAATTTTTCCTAATCTTTGAAAATTAATAAGGAGGGAAAAAAGAAGAAAAGAAACATCAAGGTAGTGGAGTATTTTTTTACTTTTTAAATAAATTGTTTACGTTTCTATGAAATCTTAAACTCCGGATAAACCCCTTTTTAAAAAAAATAAATTCTTAAACATTATTTTGTTTCCCAAAGTATAAAAAATCCTAAACCAAAAAAGAAACGCAATTGGTATCGAAAATAAAAACTGAGTATGTTGATTTATTTGAAGGCGATGGGCACTTTGAAGGTAAATGTAACAGTCTGGTAGTGGATCCGCTGGACCACCGCAAGCGATGGTGGAAGCCCACACCAGGGGAGGGGTCTAAGTAGGTCCCCGGATTCACCAAAACCCCCCCCAAAGCGGGATGGACTTTTTGCGGGGAGGGAAATTTCCAGGGCGCTTCCACTGGGGGAACTTGCTTGCGGGGGCGGGCCCAAAGGGGAAAAGGGAGGTACAGAATCGGAGGAGGCTCGTAGTCGGGGACCGGGGGAAGGTTGGCAGGCGGCAGAGATTCGTGGTCAGTAAAACGTAGGCAAACGGGGGCGTTACATGGTAAGAAGCAAGCTTCTCTGAACGCTTTCTCGATAGGCAAGACACTATGATCCCGGGAAGGGGGCCGGAAAAAGGGGGCTTAAATAGGGCAGTGAGGCAAAAAAACCTTTTTCCCGGGGAAAACCCCGGGCCTTTAAATTGACATGCCGGCGCGGTGGCCCTAGGGACAGCGCCGCGCCCCAAGGACGGACGGACTGGACAGGAGCGTGGCTGGGTAAGTGAACACCGGCACAGGCAGGGGGGTGAGCGGATGTGACGCCGCTCGCGCGTCGGGGCACGGATGCGCCTGCGACACGGGACGAGGGTCGCAGGGTCATCCGTGACAGTACCTCCCCTTTGCCCCCCTTCTTTTAGAATAAGGATTTTTGGATTAAAAAACTGCGGTCCAGGATTTTCTCCTCTGGCTTCCAAACTTTTTCGGCCAAAATCCTTCCCGTCCACAAGAAAATAACGTTTCCCTCTCTTAACTAGGTTTTATTTACCCCGAAGAATTAGAGGCATCCCCACAACGGGGGAGGGGCTGTCTTCCCGAGAAAACGTTTAAGGGGCCAGGGCTTTATGTAGAAATGAAAGGGTTGGGATTCGCATGGTAGTGGGAGCCGGAGTTTGTAGGAACCGGGTTAATGGACAAGGACCCCAAAGGTTCCAGGGAGCGGGGTCCCGTTTGTTGGGTAGGGAATCCAAAGGGGGAAAATTTGGGACAGCCACACCTTGTCACCCGGGAAAAAAGACAGGGAAAGAAATTTTTCTTTTATCAGCTTGAGCCTTTTTTGCGTGGAAGCAGGGAGCAAGAATGGGGGTCAGGGACCGATGGGTTTTATGCCTGGGCCATGCTCCTGCCCGGACCTCGGATGGGGGATCCGAGGGAGAGGTGGGCGGGGATGCAGACCTTAAAGAGGAGAAGGGGGAAACACCCCCGGCTCCAGTCTAGGGAATTGTAGCGAATTTCCGCCCCCCCGGGAGCAAATTAGCCAGTCATCTTGTCGTGCCGAGATGAAAATGGCGTAGGTAACCCCCCCAAAACCTGATTGACCCTCTCCACCTGGCCATTCTTGGGGTGGTAAGCGAAGAGAAAATCGGCTTTACCTGGGGTTTTGGGAACACAACCCCCCAAAAAATTGGAAAAAAACTGGGCCCCCCGCTCCGAGACATTTTTCTGAGAGAGCCCGGAGACGAAAAAAAAATTATGAAAAAAATAGCTCAGCCAGCGAGGGGCAGCGGCAGGCCAGGCAAAGGGACAAAATGGCCATTTTGGGAAAAACCCGATCTGTATCACCCAGAAATGGGTTGCCAGCGAAGGAGGAGGTCGGTTACAAAATCTAGCTTGTGGGACCATGTTTAGTAGAAATGGGTAGTGGGTGTAGTAGGCCTCCCGGCTTTGAAGGTGTCTTGTTGTGGGCAAAGGAGGTAAAAACCAATAAAACCTTGAAATTTTTAACGAGTCGGCCCGCAATAGAACGGGATATCGGGGAGGAATTTTTTTTGGGGCCCCCGGGGTGACCGGCCCACAAAGGCAATGTCCCCATTTCAAGATAAAAACCCTAACCGGCCACTTTATTAGGTAACCTGTCCAACTGCTCGTTAACACTTAATTTCTAATCAGCCAATCACATGGCGGCAACTCAGTGCATTTAGGCATGTAGACATGGTAAAGACAATCTCCTGCAGTTCAAACCGAGCATCAGTATGGGGAAGAAAAGGTGATTTGAGTGACTTTGAACGTGGCATGGTTGTTGGTGCCAGAAGGCCTGGTCTGAGTATTTCAGAAACTGCTGATCTCCTGGGATTTTCACGCACAACCATCTCTGGGGTTTTACAGAGAATGGTCCGAAAAAGAAAAAACATCCAGTGAGGGGGACAGTCCTGTGGGCGGAAATGCCTTGTTGATGCCAGAGGTCAAAGGAGAATGGGCAACTGGTTCGAGCTGATAGAAAGGCAACAGTGACTCAAATAGCCATCCGTTACAAACCAAGGTAGGCAGAAAGCATCTCTGAACGCTCAGTACGGCGAAACTTTGAGGCAGATGGGCTAAGCAGCAGAAGACCAAAACGCGGTGCCACTCCTTTCAGCTAAGAACAGGAAACTGAGGCCCCAAAATTTCCCCAAAGCTTATCGAAATTGGACATTTAGAAGATTGGAAAAACGTTGCCTGGTCTGATGAGTCTCGATTTCTGCTGCGACATTCGGATGGTTAGGGTCAGAATTTGGCGTCAACAACATGAAAGCATGGATCCAACCTGCCTTGTATCAACGGTTCAGGCTGGTGGTGGTGGTGTCATGGTGTGGGGAATATTTTCTTGGCACTCTTTGGGCCCCTTGGTACCAATTGAGCCTCGTTGCAACACCTTGTTGAATCTATGCCACAAAGAATTGAGGCAGTTCTGAAGGAAAAAGGGGGTCCACCCGTTACTAGCATGGTGTAACCTAATAAAGTGGCCGGTGAGTGTATGTCTGCAGAGGGCAGGGCTTCCCCGGGGGAACCTTCCGGAGGTCAATGGAGCAGCCGAGATTTAAAACGTTCTGGGGGAATTATGTGCTCAGGAGAAGTTTCTTCCCCCACCACGTCGGAGGCACGAGAGAGAGCGTCGGCCTTCACGTTCTTTTCCGGGGGCCGGAAATGGATCTGGAAGTCGAACCGGGAGAAAAAGAGCGACCACCTAGCCTGGCGTGGGTTAAGTCGCTGAGCTGTCTGGAGATACTGGAGGTTCTTGTGATCCGAATAGATGCGGATGGGATGGCGAGCACCTTCCAGCAGATAACGCCATTCTTCCAAAGCCAGTTTAATGGCTAATAGCTCCCGGTCGCCAATAGTGTAGTTCCTCTCTGCTGGCGAGAACGTCTTGGAAAAGAAGCCACACGTTACTGTCTTGCCCGTGGCCCTTTTTGCGTGAGAACTGCTCCGACCCCTACAGATGAGGTATCAACTTCCAACGTGAAGGGTTTCACGGGGTCCGGCCGCGATAGGATAGACGCAGTGGCAAAGGCAGACTTGAGCTTAGCGAATGCCTCCTCGGCTTCGGAGGGCCAGCTACGAGGGTTAGCGTGTTTCTTCGTAAGAGTCACTATAGGAGCTACTAACATTAAAAATTTAGGAATGGAATTGGGGTAGTAGTTGGCAGAATCCAGGAATCTCTGTATGGCTCGCAGCCGGGCTGGGGGTGGCCACTGCAACACAGCCAACAGTTTCGCTGGATCCATCCGTAAGCTTTGGTCAGAGATGATGTATCCCAGAAACGGAAGGGGTGGTTTGGTGGAAAAGGTATTCCCCAGCTTGGCATAAGGTGGTTATCCGGAGACCCTCAATACCTGCAGACGAAAAAAAAACCCCCCCCAAAAAACCCCCCAAAAAAACCCCCCCCCCCAAACCCCCCCCAAAAAAAAACCCCCAAAACCCCCCCCAAAAACCCCCCCCCCCGGGGGGGGAAAAAACCTAAAAAAAGGAAAGGCCCCAAAAAAAAACCCCCCCCCCAAAAAAAAAAATTTTTAAAAAAAAAAAACCCCCCCCAAAAAAATTTTTCCCCCCCAAAAATTTTAAAAAAACCCAAAAAATTTTTCCCCGGGCCCCCCCCCCCCCCCCCCACAAAACCCCCCCCTTTTTCCCCCCCCCCCCCCCAAAAAAGGGGGAAAAAAAAACCCCCCCCAACCCCCCCCCTTCCCCCAAACCCCCCCCAAAAAAACCCCCAAAAAAAAAAAAATTTTTGGGGGAAAAAAAAAACCCTTTCCCCCCCCCCCCCCAAAAAAAACCCCCCAAACCCCGGGCCCCGGCCCCCCCCAAACCCCCCAAAAACCCCCCCAAAAAAAAACAAACCCCCACCCCCCCCACCCCCCAAAAAAAACCCCAAAACCCCCCCCCCCCCCCCCCCCCAAAAAACCCCAAACCCAAAAATTTCCCCCCCCAAACCCCTTCACCCCCCCAAACCCCCCCCCCCCTTTAAAAAAAAAAAACCCCCCCCCAAAAATTTTCCCCCCCCCCCCCCCAAAAAAAAAACCCCCCCCCCCCAAAAAAAACCCCCCCCCCCCACAAAAAACCCCCCCCCCAAAAAAACCCCCCCCCAAAAAAACACCCCCCAAAAACCCCCCCCCCAAAAAAAAAACCCCCCCCCCCCCCCCCCAAAAAACCCCCTTAAAAAAACCCCCCCCCCCCCCCCCCCAAACCCCAAAAAATTTTTAAAAAACCCCCCCCCAAAAAAAAAAAAAACCCCCCCCCCCCCCCCCCCCAAAAAAAAAAAAAACCCCCCGGGGCCCAAAAACCCCCGGGGAACCCCCCCCCAAAAAAACCCCCCCCCCCCCCCCCCCAAAAACCCCAAAAAAAACCCCCCCCCAAACCCCCCCCCCCCCAAAAAAAAAAAAAACCCCCCCCCCCCCCCCCCAAAAAAGGCCCAAAAAATCCCCCCCGGGGTCCCCCAAACCCCCCCAAATTCCCCCCCCAAAAAACCCCGAACCCTTTCCCCCCCCCCCCAAAAACCCCCTTTCTTTTTTTTAAAAAACCCCCCCCAAAAAAAAAAAATTTTTCCCCCCCCCCCCCCCCCCCTTTAAAAAAAATTTTTAAAAAAAAAAAAAAAAAAAAAAAACCCCCCAAAAAGGGGCCCCCCCTTTGGGTTTTTTTAAAAAAACCCTTAAAATTTTCCGGGGAAAAACCCCCCCCCAAAAAAAACCAAATTTTGGGCCCAAACCCCCCCCGGGGGGAAAATTTTTCGGGGGGGGGGGGCCCCCCCCCCCCGGGGGGGGGGTTGGGGGCCCCCGGGGGGAAAAAAGGGGCGGGCCGGGGGGGGGGAAAAAAGGGGGGTTCCCCCCCCCCCGGGGGGGGAAAAAATTTGGGTTTTTTTTGGGGGGGGGAAAAAGGGCCCAAAAAGTTTTTTGGAAAGGCTTTTTGGGGTTAGGCCGGGCCGGCCCCTTCCCTTCCCCCCCCCAAAGGGTTAAAGGGGGGCCTCCTATTTAATAAAATTTGGGGCCCCCCCCCCCGGCCCCGGGTTTGGGGGGGGAAAAACCCCGGGGGGGCCCCCCCTTGGGGGGGGGCCCCCCCCCCCCCCCCCTTTTTTGGGGGGGGGGGGGGAAAACCCCGGGGGGAAACCCCCCCCCCCCCCCTTTTGGGGGGGGGAAAAAGGGGGGGGGGTTTTCCCGGGGGCCCCCCCCCCCCCCCAAAAGGGTTTAAAAAAGGGGGGGGGGAAAAAAACCCCCTTTTTAAAGGGGAAAAAACCCCCCCCCCCCCAGGGGGGGGGGGAAAAAAAAGGGGGGCCAAAACCCCCTTGGGGGGGGCCCCCCCAAAAACCCCGGGGGTTTTAAACGGGAAGGGGGGGAAAAACCCCCTTTGGGGCCCCCCCCCCCCCCCCCTTTTGGGGGGGGGAAAAAGGGGGGCCCCCCCCCTTTTTTTGGGGGTTTTTTTCCCCCCCCCCCCCGGGGGGGGGGGGGTAAAAAAAAAGGGGGGGGGGCCCCCCTTTGGGGGCCCGGGCCCCCCCCCCCCCCCGGGGTTTAAAAAGGGGGGAAATTTTTTTTTTAAAAAAAAAACCCCCCCGCCCGGGGGGGGTTGGGGGGGGAAAAAGGGGGGCCCCCCAAAAGGGGGGGCCCCCCCCCCTTTAAAAAGGGCCCGGGGGGAAAAAAGGGGGGGGGGTTTTTTAAAAAAAAGGGGTTAACCACCCCCCTTCCCCCGGGGCCCGGGGGGGGTCAAGGGGGAAAGGCCGGGGTTCCCCTCACTGTAAAGGCACTAAAGATCTGGCAAGGGTACCGGGAAGAGGCGGGTTTAAAAGGGGGGGGCCCAAAAAAAAAAGGGCCCCCTTTTAAATCTGGGAGCGGCGCCGCGTGCACCAAGGGGCAGAGACGGGGTGGGACAGGAGCAAAAAACGGGTAAGTGAACACTGGCACAGGGAGGGGGGGGTTTGGGGAACCCCGGCCTGAAGTGGGGGGGACGGGAAAGCCGCTCGGGTCGGGGCACGGATTTCGCCCCGCCCCGGGACGAGGGGCCCTAGGGGCACCGTGACAGTAAATATAGGCTAAAATTTATAAAACAATTTCAGATACCAGATTACTTACAGAAAAAGTGCCTTTTTGCTTTAATGCGACCCTAAAAAAAAAAACGAAAGGGCTTAATAGGTGAGGGGGTGGGTAGCACCAGTTCATAACCACAATTTGGGGTCCAGGTTTTGGTCATAGTGCAGAAAACCCCCCTAAACCCAGAAGGAAGGGGATAAGGGGGGGGTTTCTGCACGGATCAAAGCTGCGGTCCAAAGAATTTTTGGGAAAGGGGGACTGACCGGGGCCCCTGTTTCTAGGTCTGCTGTTTGGGTCCCTGTGGGGGCTCACAGCGGCCGTGTTCCCTTGTACTCCCGTACCTCTTTTGTATCGCCTGCTCTTGCGCTTTCTAACCTGGCCGCGATCCCCCGCATAAAAGTCCTCCTGTGGGTTTCCTCGGAATGTTTGCGCCTTCCTAGGGGGGCGCACGGCAGCCTTCTGATATTTAAAAAGGGGGAGTGTTTCCCGGGTTTCCCCGTCGGGACCCGTGATCTCTGCCTTCTAAGGAATTTTCCCCCCTGGGGCCCCGGTCCCCGTTCATTGTTTGTGTTGTGCTTTTCCTTATGTAGAGCTTTTAAAACCCCCTTTGGGTGGGTGAATTTCTGCTGTACCCCTTTCATTTACTTTCAAGTTTACCAGTTTACCTGTGAAAAAAAAAAAACTGATTTAACCCCGGTTTCTGTCCACGCATCGTTTACTTGCTGTTTCCGACTATTTTTCCCAAACATTTTAAATTTTCCCGCTGAAAAATTGCCGCTTGGGACTAGTCTGTTAATACCCCGTTGATATCTGGCATCTTTTCCAAGTCTGCTTTCCCTTTCCGGGAAATGTGACTTTCCCTTTCCGGGTTTGCCTGCGGGGCCCTTTTCTCTGTCCCCGGGACCGGCTATCCTAAACCCCCCACCTTTTGGTTTTCCACCCCCCAGTGTTACCATCTGCCCCCCGCCCTGAGCCCAAGGTCCCCATAACCCGGACGTTTCTAACCAATTCATTAGAAAACGTAATAAGAAGAAGGAAGAAGATTAAGGAGAAAGCTGAGATGAGACATCTGAGGAAAACACAAGAACGAGATGATTCATGGCCTTTTGAACAGTATCCTGACATCCAAGGCAATGAGGCAGCAAGTACAAGCCAAGAACCAGCAGGTACTGCTGACCATCACTGTAAGGATTCTGGCCAGAGGCAGGTAACATCAGAAGGAAGATTACCAGATATAGAAGAACAACAAGATGTAGACAGTGACACTTCTTATGCTACTTGAGCTTGCAGAATGATCAGAAAGCATGGCAACCACAAGAATTATACCTAACTGTGTTGTATTATAGTTATCTCTAACTTGGTCATATTCATTGTTCTTTTTATCATTTTTCATTGGTCATCCAGATAAAAGAGAAAAGATATAGCAATATATTATTTGCTGTATGGCCTCTAGGAGTCTCACTACTTGTAATTGTTTACTACAATGACATTGCAACCTGTTGGTTTAGTTGTCAGGGACCTGATCAGATACATGTGTAATGGCAGCTAACACCTCATGTAATAAAGTGCCTAAAGACATCCTCTGAGTGTGATCCATCATAAACAACAACTAACAGAACATAAACATTTTTCTTTTTTTTTTGTGGATACTTTCTTCATGATTAAGATTCATTATGTTCCATGCACTTCATTTTCCACTCAGGTGAGCTGGTTTCATTCTACTATTTGTGTTATCTAATCTTTAAAAAAAAAACTTTTATCATTAACTTCTCAGTAAGAACAGGAGATTCAAAGTTACATATAATGACAACAATAAATACTTGGACTTGAACGTGATTTGAAGACAGTGCCGCAGTTATAGAATTAAAGAACATACAAAATAGTGTCGCTTCAAGCCTAGTATATACATTTATGAGTATTTACTTTAACACTGTCAAACTCTGTTACAGTACCCTTAAATTGATGGAGCTTCTCACCTTTTACATTAGGCATGGATAACATTCTCCCCCTTAATATTTTTTTCTGGTGCCCTGGCTGTGTTAGCAGTGCAGGTTTTCCGTTGGATTTTCGGCGAATTTAGGGCGACGTGTATGATTGTTGGTGCTTAGATGCCAGTTTTTCTGTGTATAATATTAGTGTAGAATGAGCCTGATTTATGAACCCGGTCTACTGCGGGTCATAAATCAGGCGCATCCTAACTCAGAAACGGCAATTCTAGCCCAGATAACCCACTTTGAAAGTGGTTTACCTGTTTCAGCAGTAATGCGCCTAGAATTGCCCTACTGAAGCTATAAATCTATAGCTTCATACGGTCCTAATGCGCGCCTCCCGCATGCCCCCGAAATCAGGCGCATTACAAAGTGCCGCGGGCACTCTGTAATGTGCCTGATATTGGTGTGCGGGTGATTTAAACCTATTTTGAACGGGGCTGCGCTAGATGTCAGGCTGAAAAGATGCCAGACTTCTGGCGCAGCTCCGTTCATACATGTCACCCTTAGTATTGAGAAACCTCTAAAAATCCAACGGAAAACCGTCCACATAGACTTCAATACAAAAACCGACCTGTAGTCTAAACAGGTCGTTTTTATTTCCGGGAGGTTTTCAAATTCGACGGAAATCTGCGTTTTTTAAAACCTATTGTAAATAAGGCAGAAAATTTACTATTGAAGCCTATGTAAACTGCCGGGCAGGTTTTTGGCACTTTTTTGGTGCAGATCTGCTGAAAAAACCACCCAACTGTTTAAACAAGGCATGTAGGTTCCACCTACAGTGGGTGTTCATTGCTTGCCCTCTTGCTCTTTTTTGTCATTGTTTTACAAAATGTGGAAGAGGACACATAAACATGCTACCCAAGCAATCCTACCACCATTGATGTGGGGAGACTGATTAATGAGGTGAGTGTGAACGTACACTGTGTCGTCTCTATAATGTTATTTTTATGGTAAAAATTTTTTTTATAAAAAGTGTTTATAACAACTTTTTGGATTATGCGTTTATTTGAAAGTCAAGCTTTTGTGCGTTCCTATACAATTTAGTAATTTATTTGCTTAAATGTTCTGTAATGTAGCATTAGATGCGGTCATCATAGATATATACGTTTAAACTTTTTGTGCAGGAGCATGACATGCGGTCATCATAGATATATATATGTTTAAACGTTTTGTGCAGGAACGTGACATGCGGTCATCATAGATATATATATTTAAACTTTTTGTGCAGTAGCATGACATGCGGTCATCATAGATATATATATTTAAACTTTTTGTGCAGGAACATGACATGCGGTCATCATAGATATATACGTTTAAACTTTTTGTGCAGGAGCATGACATGCGGTCATCACAGATCTATACATTTAAACTTTTTGTGCAGGAACATGGCATGCGGTCATCATAGATCTATACATTTAAACTTTTTATCCAGGAGCATGACATGCGGTCATCATAGATCTGCATGTTTAAACTTTTTGTGCAGTTGCATGGCATGCGGTCATCATAGATTTGTACGCTTAAACATTGTGTTGCACAATATAAATATATTTTTTGTGTTTATAACAAATCATAGTTTATTTTTTTTTTTTTGTCGTTTCAGGTACTTAATCGGCCAGAGCCCTGAGATAAGAGCTCTCAGGGGTACAGTAATCGGAGCATGAAAAAACAGTACTGGGATGATATTTGTGAGGCACTGTACCCGGGGGACTAGAGAGAGTATGACATATGACTGTGGGGGATGATCTATTAGTGATTTTTAATATTTCTATTGCAAAGCTTTTAGTTTAAAATGTCATTCATATTGTTCAAAACTTGGCATGTGTCTGTTCAGCAAGATCACATCTGCGCATTTGCCACAGAAAGGCTGCATGACTGATAGGTTATGTCTAAACACATGCACATCAATGCTAATACATCTCTGTGGCTCTTGCTCTAATGTCACCGTGTGGAACACAGAATTCTTTGATTGCCATAATGACTGAGTTGTGTAGGCTTCTTTTCTATTGTCAACAGTTGAGGATGTCAAAAAAAGCGGTGGAAAAGCGTGCATGACCACTTCCTGAAGTGGCACCATTTAGGGTAAAGAAGTTGAGCCTCTCTCTCCTGTTGGCCAAAGGTTCCTTATCATGAAGAGCTGGCATTCAACCTGCCTCAGCGGGACTGTGCCAGTAAGTAATTATGATTGACGGTTGTTCAATGATAATAGCATACAGCATTATAAATCAATTTAATATTTCTTCCATAGATCATCTGGCATGGTGCAGGTCCCCAAAGCAGAAGAATGCCAGCAGAGGGAGAGGAAAACCACCCTTTTCACAGCTGCTTCAACCACCCAGGAAGCAGAGGGTGAAGAAGATGCTTTGCTGGGACCTTCATGAGTGGAATCTCCTTACCTCGGTCCCCAATGGCACCTGGAGCATTGCCGTAAGCAGAAGCGCCCTCAGCAGCAGCGCCCTCAGCAGTGGCCACGACTTCTTGCATTGCTGCAGCTGCCGACCCAGAGACCACACCAAGACACGTCCCGTGTGCTGTGCCTCACACTCAGCTTCCACTTGACAAGTCAGTGACAGAACCCGCCATAGAAGGGAGAGAGTACTGGAGGTGGCATGTGGAGGGAGAGGACACGTACGATTATTTCGCTTATTGCTTAGTACATTTCTGCTGCCGTATCCAATGCTGTCGAAGAAACCATCACATGGCATTTTGCCTCACCGGTGTGTCAGTTTTTCATGCACCGATGAACATGAATGATATTGGTCTCATTGCCTCTGGCCTGTAGTGGATGGCAGGGGTGGAAGGTGCTACTTTTCCTCATGCCCTCATTAGCCGAGTCAAGTCCGAATTCCCACAGACCGAACCATCTTCCCAGCCTCCTGTACCTCCACAAACCCCTCTAACACTGCCTCCACAACCTATTGTATACCAATCTCCACCTCCACAACGGATTATACCACCACCTCAACCACAATACCTGCCCATTGCTGGGGGTGCAAGGTATCACCCATATCAACACCACCAATACACAGCGATGATACCCCTACCTCACCCAATCCCAACCTGATACATCATCTTCTCCCTCCCACTTTTGTCCAAACTACGAGGACTTAAAAAAAATTCTGTTATAATTAATGTTCTTAATTTTTATTTTTATAGCTGACACCTTACATTGCCTTGTGATATTTTACACATATATAAAGGGTTTTACAAATATTTCTGTCTTGCAGCTACTGTAGATTAAACCATGTATGTAGTGTAATCTTTCTGTTGTATTTTCTTTTAAATGCATTAATACAAATTGGCGAAAAAATGAAGATAATAAATGAAGATAAAATTAGCACACTGCAGCAGACAAAGGAAATGACTGCAGCCAATGCACTCAAATGGCAACTGTGATCTAAAGGGAGTGACTTGTAAACTCCACCAGTAGGGTGGACTTTAAATCACATGGCTTGAATTGTGCAAACCAGTAAAAACTGACTGAAAACCATTAAAAAAACATGGCTAAAACTACCAAAAATCTGGACAAAAAACTAAGATCTCCCAAAAAACGGTCTGATTTTCGGCGTTTTTTGACAAGAACATGACAAAATCTCAGTTATTATGTGAGGAACCAGTCAGGGGCACATGAGTAGACACCGACTGAGTGAGGCCCTGACGCTGTTTCCAACCCACTGTCCCTGCCTTTCGGGGGGTGCCCGACTTCTTAACAGGTCGGCCCCAACCGAAGACTGCAAGATACACTAAGTAGGTGAATACACAAGACACGGACAAAACAAACACTAAACACAATGACGGAAGGTCAAACTAGCCAGGTCAGCAACAGTCGGGAGAAGCAGTACAGAATCACTAAGGCAGAGGAATAGTCGGTAAGTACAGCCAAGGTCAGGTAACAGGTAAGGCAAGAAAGAGTAACAGGCTAGCTTACAGGCACAAAGGGTAACCAGTATAGCAGGCAAGGAGAATGGCACAGGAACCCTTTTATAACAGACCACAGAACAAGGAACAGATGTGATAGGTGCAAGCGACAAAAGACTGGGTTGAAATACAAGGCTGTCAATCAAAAAGACTTGCAAGGAAATAAGTTAACTTGCCGAGTGCTGGAGGACACTAACTACAGGCGTTGGCCAGGAATCAATTAACAGAGCAGAATATGATAGTGTTCACACAGGTGAAAACAAATATAAAGAAACTACTGCTGACACCGCAGATTTAGTTGCAACGGCCGTGGCTTGCGACCAGAGCTCAAAGCTGGGGATCTGTCAGGCACAATCATGACATATTGTGAATGGTTTTAGGATTTGATTTTCAAACAGTTTTTTGTCCTATGCTGTGTAGACCTACCCTTAGAAAGCCTATGCAGGACAAGATTGAGATTGTTGCTGTCAGCAACATGAAGTACAGAATGAAGTACAGAAAGTGAATCCTGCTTACCAGGGCTGATTTTCTAGTTGCAGTGGCAATCAGGTTCGGTCTAGCACTGCTTTAGTTTGTGAAAGTGTAAGACCAAAGGTAAAAGGATATGTAAATTTGGTGGCTTCCTAATAAAGCTGGCAATACGCATTGTTAGCAGGATGCTTGTTTACCTGACTAGTATTTCTCCCAATCCCTCCACACTCATACATCGTACATGTCCTCTAAATGAGGAGTGGGGAAAAAAACTACTACCAGATATCTTTTATGGCAACTTATCTCCCTTAAGAACAACAGGATTGCGAATGTTGAAAATAAACATGCCTGACCCTTCGCCTCCCCAACATCTGCATTTTGGGGAGAATTGGGAAGTTCCCATATACATTAAGCGCCACATGTATGAAAACTGTCTTGGTCTAAAACGCATAGCAACCAATCAGGGAGCCCCTTTAATTTCATATAGTGCTCTGTAAAAATGAGTGGTATGCTCTTATTGTTTACTATGGGCAACAAAGAGAGTTTTAGACCTAGACGGTTTTCATACATGTGACCCTAAATGTTCAGTCCATCCAAGAAAAATTAAAGGGGCAGATTTATCAATACTGTCTAATACTTAGTGGTGATACATATTATGCATATGTAGACTGGCTCGTCTAGAATTACACCTTCTGTAAATTGGCTTATTTTAAGCCGCTAATTGCACCAAAATTTTGGTCCATTTGTTTGCTGCGAGACACGGCATGGCACACTTATTCATGTCCCCATTTTTTTAAAAGTATAACCTTTTACCGATGCCATGCCCCTCTTGTAGGACGAGAAGCAGAAGTGTCTATTAACTGTCTAAAACACATAATAGACGCGGTGTCAGAATGTACGGCAGTATTTTGGTACAAATTTCACCAGAATTCTAGATATGCACTATTAAATTTGACCCACTTTGTTTAGCCAACATTAGCCAGTTTAAAACTAAGTACCTTTGCTCTTGGTAATACATAGAAAATGCAACAGCTTGATATTGGCAGTAGTTATTTGTAAATTCTTCTTCACATGTTTGTTGTTTCAGTCAATAATTACTTAAGGAGAACTAGTCAGGTGGTTTATGCTGTCCTATCTAAACGCTTCCCTTGTGACTAAGTATTGCCTCCTGGTGGTGCACCTGGATAGAACTCTGGTGATCTCCTCCAACAGCTGGGAACTACTGAGTGATTCTATTCAGTTTCATACAGAAGTTGTATCTCTTCCTGTAGGGATGATATACAAGGAGAAGATTGTATTCTATGTCTTGCCCCACTCTTCCTCTGTAATCCTCTTGGGACCGTGGCTGCAGTGCCATGCCCCTATGCTTAATTGGAAGACTGGCGAAGTCACACGCTGGGGTCAAGACTGCCAGTTTCATTGTCACACACTCAGTGCACCTCACTTCTCTGCTGATGCCCCTCAAGCCTCTGCCAGGTCTGCCTGCTGCATATCAGGACTTTGCTGACATTTTCTCTTTGAAACAGGCTGAAGCCCTTCTATCATTTCATTCTTACGACTATCCTATAGACCTGCTGCCCGGTACTAGTCATCCCCTGGGCAGGGTCAATCTGCTGCCTGTGCCAGAGACCCAGTCCATATTGGCCTACATACAAGAGAACCTCTAGAATGGGTTTATCCACAATCCCTGCTCGACTGATGGAACCGAGTTCTTCTTCATAGAGAAATAGGACGGTTCAATATGTCTCTGTATAGACTATCGCAGCCTCTACAACATAACCGAGAAGAACCGTTATCCTTTACCGTCAATTATGGAACTCTTCGACTGGCTCCATGGAGCCAAATTTTTTTATAAATTGGACTTGCGGGGGGGCCTACAATCTCATTTGGATCCATGAGGGTGATGAATGGAAGACAGCCTTCAACACTCGTGATGGGCACTTTGATTACCTGATGATGCCCTTCGGTCTGTTCAACGCTCCGGCAGTCTTCCAGGAATTCATCAACGACTTATTCAGGGACCTCCTGTATACCTGTGTTGTCATTAACCTGGACGACATCCTTGTTTTCTCGCCCGACCCAGAGTCCCATCGGATCCATGTGCTCCAGGTACTGAGACATCTACACAGTAATCGCTTGTATGCCAAGTTGGAAAAGTGCTTCTTCCACCAGACCAGCCTCCCATTTCTCAGGTACATTATCTCGGACAAGGCTTTGCAGATGGACCCCGCTAAGTTATCAGCCGTTTTACAGTGACCACGGCCTGTTGGTGTATGGGCCATACAGCAGTTTCTGGGTTTTGACAACTAATACCGGCAGTTTATTCTACATTTCTCTACACTGGTGGCACTAATCGTGGTGCTCACCAAGAAGAATTGCAACCCGAAACTGTGGCCTCCTGCAGCTGAAGAAGCCTTCTCTAAATTAAAGTTGACTTTCCCCTCTGCACCTATTCCATTGCAACCTGATACTGAGAAACCTTTCTCCTTAGAGTTTGATGCCTCTGCTGTGGGGGGTGTGGCGATCCTCATGTGTGGTTTCTTTTCTGGACTTTCTCTCCAGCGAAAAAGAATGACACCATCGGGGATTGGGAGTTGCTGTCTATCAAACTGGCATTGAAAGGATGGCGCCACATCCTGGAGAGAGCTCGCCATCCGATCAAGATTTACACTGACCACAAAAGTCTCCAGTACCTCCAAAGAGTCCAACATCTGAATCCATGCCAAGCTCGGTGGTCCCTGTTCTTTTCGCGATTCAGTTTCATGATTCATTTACGTCCCGCAGAGAAGAACATCACGGACGATGCTCTATCCCATGCTTTTGACGTGATTGGGGAATAAATAGCCACATGACATATTGTGTCCCCTGAATGCACCTTTCATTGACCTCCAACATGTTTCCCCGGGTAAGACGTATGTGTGCCCTGTGCTCCAGAACAAAATTCTTAAATGGGGACATTGCTCTCTGGTGACTGGGCACCCCAGTGCTCTTAAATCCAATCACTTAATCTCCCATTTCTATTGGTGGCATTAAGGAATTTATGGAATCTTGTACCATGTGTGCCCCTAACAAGATGCCTCACCACAAACCGTCTGGACTGCTGCAACCTCTGCTGATTACCAATACTCCTTGGTCTCATGTGGCGATGGATTTTGTCAGCGATCTTCCTCCCTTCTCCAGTAATATGGTTACCTGGATGGTCACTAATTAGTTTTTGAAAATGTCACATTTCATTCCCTTGCTGGGCTTACCCTCTGCTCCATGCCTCACCAACCTTTTTTTCCAACATATCTTCCGGCTGCATGGACTTCCCCAGCATGTTGTTTCGTTTTAAGGTGCACTCTACTCCCAGCTACAGGTAAAGTTGAGCTTTTCCTTGGCCTACCATCTACAGATGAATTGCCAAGTAGAAAGGGTCAACCAGGTCCTAGGCAACTACTTGCTACACATTGTCTCAGCATGTCAAGACGACTGGTCCAGCTTGCTGCCATGGGCGGAGTTTTCATACAATTCCTTGGACTCAGGGTCTGTTGGCGCCTCTCCCTTCTACATTATATATGGCCAGCATCCCCACCAACTACTTCCTATATCGTCACGTTCTGAAGTTCCTGCTGTGGATGCCCTGGTCTGGGATATGTCGTTCATTTGGGATCAGACACGTCAGTCCCTGCAACAAGCATCTGTTTGTAATAAAGTGGCACAAGTGGACAAACAAATAAGACCTCCCCTGGCCTTTTCTCTGGATGAGAACGTGTGGCTGTTGGCCAGATACTTTCGACTCAAAAACCCTTGCTACAATCTACTTGAGACCATCCAAAATACTGAAGCATATCAACCCAGTGGCCTATAAGTTACGGCTTCTGCCTAGGATGCACATCCCAAACTCTTTCCATGTCTCCCTGCTGAAACCGCTAGTCCTGAACCGTGTCGCCTCTCCCTTTACGCTGCCGGTAACGGGTGGCGCAGTGGTCCTCATGTCGGGCTGCGGTTGTGCTCGTTATTGTGTTATGGAACACATCTCTCTAATGCAGGTCCGAATTGCTGATGTCATGCCCATCATTAAGGAACATTTACAGCAGGCACAGGAAGCCCAAGGTGAGGAGCTTCAACCCCGGGGATTGAATATTGGTGTTGGTGCAACACTAGAAAGCAAGTTCCTGGCAAAAAGGCAAGTCCTATGAAATAATTGAAAAGGTTTGAGATGTGAACTACAAAGCATACCAGACGTTAAGCATAAGCCAGAGCAGTTGTACCATATAAATTGAATTAAGCTGTCTAAGGACAGATGAATGTCACCGAGAGCCCTGGGATCGGTGAAAGAAGACCGGCAGTTTATGCATCAGTAGCACTATGTTACTGACACATCTTAGTTGTTGGCTCCAAGCCACTTATTCTGGGCCGGTCTTTTCATGGAGTGGCCAAATCGATGAGTGGGTGGCCACTCCCGCACACCAGGTAAGGCTGGTATTAGGCTCTATAAATCCTGGGCAGGCCTATGTTTATCGGTGGTGGAACTGCATTAAGAGGGAAGCCACACAGGGATCTACAGACTGTGTGAGTCTAGAGAGAAAACCGTGTTAGTAAGTGCTCAGCCGAGGTCTTTCATTTATGTTTTCCTTGGAGTTCAAGGCCTTTTGTTTGTACTGGCTGAGTAAACCCAGGCAGTGCCTGCACTTGATCTTTTACATCCTGTGTCACTGTCTCTGCTGAAGCCCATGTTGCCTACCTGCTGCTGATTCCCACTCACACCATGTACTAAAGGGGTTGTCAGGATGATACACCAGGGAAATTTTGCCATTCTCTTCTGACTACAACCTTATTCCTTGTCATTTTTGTGCTTTAATTCGCCTGATTTATGACCCGCAGTAGACCGGGTTCATAGATTCATGCCATCTACTATTGTGCGCAAAAATCATACATGTCGCCCTATATTCTTAATACTTTTGAAGCAAAAAATTCTTTGTGTGTGCTGTGGAATTATATTAATTTGATACTGTATTTTGAGATGCAATACTCATTTCCGCTAGCCCCGATTTATTACTGAGTCCTGGACATTATAAATTTACTTCGATACCCCAGGGAAGACAGGCATAATTTGGTACTAAATAAGGGAGTTCATTTTGCGCTATTAAAGGGGTTACTCACTACAATGGAAGGTAATAGGACCTTCTGCTGACTCTGGTAAAACAAATATTCTAGGGGTTAAATATGAAACAAGCGGAATGGAAAACCAAACCCGAACTCAAGTGTAGAGACGGAAAAACGTTGAATTTTAGGGGAAAAAAAACTATTCAGACCGTTACAAAATTAAAAGGACAGAGCAAAAAAACAAACCGCTCCTTGCTGAACCATGTTTCGGACCTAATGGGCATGGGGAAGGATTTTTTTGATCCAAACATGTCAGAAGGGAAAACTGGTTTTTTTTTGTTTCTGTCCTTTTAATTTTTTGTAACGGTTTTGGAAATGGTTTTAATCCAAAAAAGTTAAACTTTTTTCATTTCCTTCTCCCCTTGGGGTTTCGGGGGGTTTCCTTTCCGCATGTTTTTTATAAAAAAAACCCTTTTTTAAAGGTTTTTCAAGCACCCCGGGAAACCCAATCCCGGCTTTTTTCAGGTGAGTTAAAATTTTTTTCTGTTTTGTTGGGATTCTAGGGGTTGGGAAAATTTTTAAATTGGTTAGAAAATTTTTATGATTTGGTTATTTTAAAAAGTTGGACATTTTGCTTCATCTTTCCTTTAAGCACCTCCTGCAAAAATCTCCCTTAATTGCACAGTTTCATTTATTTGAAAATACTTTGGTAGATGTTATTTAAAAAGTTGGGAAAAAAAAAAAAAAAATCTCTAGAGAAAATAGTGATGTAAAAGTTAAACAAAAAAGTTAGGCCTAAAATGGTGCAGGGCTATAAAAATACGGGAGATGTCATTTTGCTTAAGGGCAAGAGTGAGAACTGAACTAAATCAAAGGACTTTACACCCATGCTGCTATAATTGGTTGGGGGCCCCATTTTTTTTGGAACCGGGGGGTTTGGTCGTTTGCCTTGCCTTCCAGCAGGGCAATAGTTAATCTGCCCTCAGCACCCACAGTTGACGCCCATCCTATTGCCCTGCATATTTTTTTCCCCGGGCCCTGGGGTTTTTTGATGGCATGTGGGTTTTTTTGGGCCTTAACTTATGTATCCTCTTTGTTCTTACCACCTCGACTTTTTTTTTATTTTTCTGTTTGGCATATCAGCTCCATATCCCTCCTGCGATCCGGTATCCCCATCCGAGCCCTGTGGTGTACATCTTTTTCCCGAGTTGCTTGTTTTGGGTTGTACCCTTTTGTCGGGTTTTCCCCAAACCCCCCAAAGTCATTTTGGTTTTTGGTGTGTCTGAAAACTATTTCCCAAATTTAAAAAACCTGGTGTGATATGGTTCCAAACCCACTGGTATAAATCGCCCTTTGGGTTCCCTAGTCCACACCCCCTGGTTTCCCCAAAGTGCCCCTGTTCCGGGGTCTTCATACCCCCGGGTGCCAGCCTCCCAAAGGTTCGAAGCCCCCCTATTCCAATGTCCTGTCCTCACCCCTATGGTCACTCGCTCTGTCTGGTCAAGCAACAGGGTCACAGGAATCCACATTCCACAAGTAATGTTTCAGAGAGAGACTGTCTGTATTCCTGTAGCTTGTTATCTTCCAAATAAAGTTCTCTGCCATATACTTTATTTTCGATTTTCCGCATCATCCTAATAAAAAAATGTATACTCAGATTGTGCTCCATGTTTTTTTTTTTTGTAGCGAGCACATTTTTT
Source organism: Phyllomedusa bahiana (assembly GCA_025379985.1). Classification (NCBI taxonomy): domain Eukaryota; kingdom Metazoa; phylum Chordata; class Amphibia; order Anura; family Hylidae; genus Phyllomedusa; species Phyllomedusa bahiana. Next base: position 30,089 of record JAODAL010007987.1, on the reverse strand, counting down.
CTTGTCCCAAAAGTAATTTCAAAATGTCCGTTGGGCCCCCTTTAGGGGGAAAATTTTTTTGCCTTAAAATTTAAATTCCCTTAAAAAAAGAGGGGTTTTTTTTATACAGCTGTATTTATTTACTTCTTATCCAAAAAGAAAACCTTAAAACCCCCATTGCCCCCATTAAAAATTTCAACATTGAAATAGCTTTTATTATCAAATTTTTTTTTCAACCAGGGCAAGCCCGGTTTATTTGTGTTTTTTTTTCTAAAATCAAAGGGAATCCCACAGCTTGAACCAAATATTCACATTACACTTTCTGTACATTAAGGGGTATCCTGTTTCCCTAATAAGTTTAAAATGCCGTTACTTTCCCCTAAATTTTTGCTAGGGGTAGCACATTTTAATCATTAAATTTTTCCCGCATCTGGGGTTCATCGTTTTTTTTTTACACCCCAAAAATATTAAATGGCACCTTTCAAATTTTTAAAATTCTTTAAAATGAAGGGAATTTAAAAAAAATTAAAAAGTAAAAAAAATACCCATAAAATAAAAAACCACCTTTCAAGGCCCTTTAAAAAGGAAATTTTAGATTATTAACAAATTTAACCCCAAAATTTCCCAAATTTTTAATCTGCTTTGGGTGCATAAAGTGCCCCTGGGAAAAAACCCATGTAAGAAACAAGTCCCAGATAATTTTAGAAATTTAAAAGAATTTCTAAAACTCAGATTCTAATCAAAGTTTCAGTTTAGGGAGATTTCCCAAAAACTTTTAAATTTTAAAAACTTTAAAAATGATACGTGTTTTTTTGCCCCCCCTCCAAAATGTTCAGTATCTCCCTTAAAGGGGGGGACATGAGACATTTTTGGTTTTAAAAATTTTTTTTGCTTTTCAGGGACAACACTTAAAAATTTTGAAAAAAATTTGAAACAATGTTAATGTCAGGTACAACTTGTTTTTAAAAAAGGTTTAAAAAGCTGTGTAAAATCAACAACCGTCCCTCAAAGTCCTTTAAAACCGCTGGCAAAAAAAAGTGAGTAGACCCCCAAATGGGAAAAAGGAAAAAAAATTTTCCTTTACAGTGTCATGTAATCTTTTTGGGTTTCAAGACTCAGGTGTGAAAGGGGAGAAATGTGTTAAATTTGGGTGTTATTGCTTCACACTCTCTCATTCTGGTAAATGGAATTCGAAAGGGGGCCCCATGGCAAAGGGGGTTTTGCAGCGTATGATCAGCCAGTCCCCGTGCTCAGAAAACCAAAAACCTACATGAAAAAAAAATTTTAGATTCTTAATTTTTACATTTTGATCCCAAAAAAAGCTTTTAAACCACCCCCCGGTAATTAAAAGGGGGTCTCAAAAGGGGGGTGGTTCCTACTTATTTTTACCTCTCAAATAGAGTCAAATTTGGACTTTTCATTGGGGCAACCGACCTTTATTTTTCCCAAAAGAAAAATAATCCATTCCCCCCCTATTTTAAATTTAAAAAAAGAATAAATGGGAAGTACAAAAATAAGTTTCTTCACCAAAAAAAAAATTTCTGAAAAAAAAAATGGAACCTGGGGGGCCAGTGGGGGTTTGGGTTCGGGGCCCTATGTATATGAAATAAAGATTAACCCCCTTTGGGCTTTTACTCTTTCCAAATTCCAAACCCTCCCAAAATTTAATTTTAATTTTGCTGTACCCCCCTTGGGGCCCCAGGAAGGGCACCAAACCCCCACAGATTTGGGTTTGGGGGAAAACAATTCTGTTTAATACAGGGGAAATTCATGAATTTTTTTATCACTTTTTTATGTTAAAACATTTTCACAAATATGTTTAAATTTTACCTTGGTTTTTAAATTTACATTTGGTGGGACAAGTTAGTTTTAAAGGAAAACAAGTACAAGTTCTTTATATGGTCATTAAAATTTTCTGAAAAACTTGCACAATGTTAAAAACCGTTTTTTAAATTTTTTTAAAAAAAAAGTTTTTGAGTTGTTTGCTGCCCGGGGAAAATGGATGTTTAAACCCAAAAGGGTTTTCTTTGCCATGGTTTTTCTGCTTTTTTCTTAAGCTATCTTTTTAATCCATAGTAATCCATTTTTAAAGTCTTTAAACATATTTTAGGAAAGGGAATCCCGAAGGGGAGTTCTCTTGCAAAAAGCTTGCATTTCAAACCTTTTTAAAAATTTTTGATTTAAACTGGCAAGGGAAAAAAGGTATTGGGAATGTTTTTTACAAATGTTTATAGACATTTCTTTTATATAGTCCCAAAGGAAAAGAAAACAAACAAATTCTAATGTTTTCAAACAATTCTTTTTAAAGAATTCCCACATATGACATTTTTTTACACGCATTTAAAAACCCCAGCACACCATCTGCCTTTAAAAAGGGCTTTTAAAATACTTTGGGAAAACCTCTAAAGAAGCATTTTTTGCTATCTACAATACATGAAAAAAAAAATTGGAAAAAAAATTTGAAATTCTTGTTCACCAAAGTTTGATCAAAAAAGTTTAAGCCACCCCCCAACCCTTTCAACGGGGTCTCAAAGGGGGGTTGGGCCTACTCTAATTTTTACCTTCAATAGAGTAAAATTAGACTTCTCATTGGGTCAACCCCATCCATAATCCAGAGGAAAAAAAAAAAAAAACCCAATTGCAACTATGCATAATAAAAACCCGTGGAAAATGGGGGGGGTTCAGAGACCAAAAGGGGGGATCCCTTCCTCCTTAAAAATTAAAAGCAATATTGCCAAATACAATGTCTTCCACGGTTTTATTTCGGAGTTTGTTGCAGTTGGTGTTTTTTTTTTTTCTTCGGATTATGGAGGTCAGTTGACCCAATGAGAAGTCTGAATTTGACTCTAGTGAGAGGTAAAAATAGAGTGGGAAACCACCCGCCTTGAGTTTCCCGTTGTAACCCGGGGTTTGGCTTAAGCATTTTTTGATCAAAACTTTTGTGAACTAAAAATTCAAAGTTTTTTTCAGTATTGAAACAGACCATACACCACACACTGCATCAAATTGGTCTGCATGGCTGTTGTCCCAGAAGGAAACCTCTTCTGAAAATGACGCACAAGTTTGCTGAAGACAAGCAGACTAAGGACATGGTTTGGTAGAACTATGTCCTGTGTTCAGATGAGACCAAGATAAACTTATTTAGTTCAGATGGTGTCAAGCGTTGTGGGCAGCAACATATAAAGGAGAAACAAAGACAAGTGTGTCTTGCCTACAGTCAAGCTTGGTGGCAGGAGTGTTATAGTTTGGGGCTACATGAGTGCGGCCGGCTGTGGGGAGCTACAGTTTATTGAAGGAACCTTGAATGCTAACACGTACTGTGACATACTGAAGCAGTGCATAATCCCATGTCTTTGGAAACTGGGCCGCATAGCAGTATACAAACAATGAGCCAAAACACGTCTCCAGACCTAAAACCTGTGGGGTATCCTCAAATGGAAAGTGGAAGTCTCTGACATCCATCAGCTCTGTGATGTCATGGAGGAGTGGAAGAGGATTCCAGTGGCAACTGTAAAGGGCTCTATTTCAACCCATTTCCAAGACAGTTAAGGCAGTGCTGGAAAATAATGGTGGTCACACAAAATATTGAAATTTGGCAAAAATTTCTCTATTTCACTTATGGTTGTTACTCTTAGCGGTTTAGACATTGATGGCTGTATGAGTTATTTTGATGACACACTAAATTTACACTGTTAAATAAGCTATATTCTAACTACTTTACATTGTATCAGTGACATATCTTAAGTGTTGTCCCTGGAGAAGGTATAATACAATATTTACAAACATGTAAGAGGTTTACTCACTTTTGTTAGATACTGTATAACTTATGTCTGTGGCTGTTCATTGAAAAGCTATATCTGATCAGTTTAGTGGTGACCAGATTTTCTTATTAATAGAAACATAGAAGGTTGACTGCAAATAAGACCTCATGATACATCTAGTCTGTTATTATATTATTTAATTTGCATTTTTATCTTAGGATAAATATACATTGGGTTGAAAAAGTATTCTTCTCCTTTGAACTGTTTTTAAGGGTAAAGGACTCCTTAAACAAAATCACAGAGTGCTGATGGAACTAAGCGCTCGGAGGAAGTATGCAGCAGGACACTTAAAATAATCTTTTTCTCCTCATTTATTATAATCCAGTAGTAAAGAGACAGAATGCGTTTCGTGTTATCTCACACACTTCTTACGTATATTCTCCGCAACAGCATGTTCCTCATTTTTAAACCGTACAGCCACAAGCTTAAATGTATTTTATTGATATTTTATATGATAGAGCAACACAGTATTAGTAAGTATTTGTAAAATAGAAATAAAATGACACATTCTTTTCCAAACATTTGCAAATGAATTCCTTACCAACATTTGATGTATGAGTAAATTATAGGGTTGATAAGGGTCTATGTAATGGGACTGCTCTGCTGGTAACAACAGGGAATGGAGCAAGCTCTGTTCCCTGCTGTTTAATCTATTAGACACCGCTGCAGCATCTAAATGAATGGGAAATAGTGCAGCATATCAATTCTCTCTGTGTTAACATAGTGGCTGAAAGTCTTGTGAAGGCTTCAATGGCCATCATGTTTCCCATTTTACCACTTCCTGCCCCAGACAGGGAGTGCTAAAACCAGCATCTTTATTCACCCTACCGTATAGTTTATAGAATGCAGAAAGGTGTGCTAATGATCAAGCCCCTAGTGGTTAAATATCCTTGGGGAATCAATGCACAATAACGTTTAAAAGAATTAAAAAAATTAAAAGTTCAAATCGCCCCCCTTTTGCCATTTTACAATTCAGAAATTATGTTATGTCCATAAAAGTCTCATCTATTAAAATATAACATCATTTATCCCATATGCTGAACACCGTAGAAGAAAAAAAATTCCAAACACCAAAATTGTGTTTTTTTGGTCATTTCAAGTCCCCTAAAAATGGGAATAAAAGTGATCTAAAAGGTTGCATCTGTACAAAAATGGTACCAATAAAAAGTACACTTCAGCTTGCACTCTCACTCCAGTCCATAGGTAGAGGTACAAAAAAGAAATTGGTTGAAGAAAAAGGCGCTGTGGCGCAAGTTTAAAATATAGAAAATGTTTGAATTTTTTTTATGGTACTATGACATAACGAAAGCCTTACATATTTGATATTGTCAGAATCATATCAACCTGCAGAATACAGATAATACATAATTTATGCCAAAGAATGAACAATGAAACCCCCACAAACAAGGCAAAAGTACTTTTTTTTCACATTTCATCTTACTTAGAATTTTATTGCGGTTTCCCAGTATATTCTATGATATAGTGACATGTACCATTAGAAAGAACATTTTGTCCTGCAAGATAAAAGCCCTCATATGTCTATGTACTATGGGTGGAAAAATAAAAAAGTTATGGCTCTTGGAAAGTGAAGAGGAAAAAAATTTTGGGAAGGGGTTAAAAGGCTAAAAGGTGTGGTGTGCATATGTACTCAGCGACCTGTACTCTGATACCCCTAAATAAAATACAGTGCAACCAACTGCCTTTGTAATTTATTATTATTATTATTACTAAATGAGTAAATAGAGTACATCTGTATGTAATTGATTCTCAGTATAACTACAGCTGTTTTGTGAAGAGGTTTGTAGGAGAACATTAGTGAATAAACAGCATCAGGAAAACCAAGGAATACACTAGACAGCTCAAGGATAAAGTCGTAGAAAGGTGTATTGCTGGAGTATGGCACAACTGCTAATCTACAAAGACTTGGCTGTCCACCTAAACTGACAACCCAGGCAAAGAGAGCACTAATTAGAGAAGCAGCCAAGAGGCCCAGAGTCATTCTAGAGGTGCTGAAAAGATCAACAGCTCAGGTAGAAAAATATGTTCACAGGACAACCATTAGTTGTGTACTCCACAAATATGGCCTTTACGGAAGAGTGGCAAGAAGAAAACCCCTTTTGAAAGCAAACTATGGACAGTAACAGTTTAAGAAAAACTATGATGGGGACGCAGTAAGCATGTGAAATAAGGTGATCTAGTCAGATTAAACCAAAAGAGAACTTCTCAAATTCCAAACGTTATATGTAGAGGAAAGTCCAAAGTGCACATTACCCTGAATACACCATCCCCACCGTGAGGCATGATGGTGACAGCATCACCCTGTGGGGATGCTTTTCTTTAGCAGGGAGTGGGAAGCTGGTCAGTCTTGATGGTAAGATTGATGGAGCTAAATACTGGGCAATCCTGAAGGGAAACCTTTAGACTGGGACTTAGGTTCACCTTTCAGCAGGACAACATCTCTAAACATACAGCCAAAGCTACTGTCATGATATGCCTCAGTCTAGCCTGCAACATGCCATTTGACTATAGGGGCTACTGTGCTGCATCTGTTCAGTGTTTTCCATGCCTTTCAGCACAGCAACGATTAACACTTGCTTTCAGAACTCTCACAGTTGCCATCCATAACCTTGTCTGGTGGAGCTATATAACCCTGCTACTTACAGTAGTCACGGTCTGAGTGTCTGATGTGCAACATGGGTCATTGCACTCTATTCTCCTGACTCCATGTTCCTGTGTTTCTGCTAACCCAAGTTCCTGTCTTGTCCAAATTCCTGCTTGTCTTCTGATTCTAGTCTGTAGGTACCTGTAGTCCAAGTCTTCTGTTGTCTGGTATACTGTCCTGGTCTCCTGGGGTCTGCATCCCATAACAAGTCTGTTATGCCTCCATTTAACCAATGTCCTGCTGAGGGGCTTCTGTTGTTCATGCTCACCTGTTTTATTGGACTTAATTGCCCTCACGTCCCTAACCATGGTCGGCCCCAAGGATCCAGCTTTTCCTTAAGAAATGTTTTCTTGGACTGTCTGCACTGTCTGTATACCTTGTGATCATTTTGTAATAAAGCCCTTTGAAAATGCAACATAAAACTCAAGCCATGGATCCACGGGACATAAGGCCTGCCTGTGTTACGATTGCAGACCTGCATTACCTTGTTGTATTTTTTGGACGACAACTGAACGATCATCTATTGCTGGATTGGTTCCGGCTAAGAGGAATTGTTCTTGTGGAGGCATTCTTGATGGTCTCTCCACAGAATTTCCCGAATCTGTACCTAAATATTTTTCTGACAATACTCCTGCTACTTCCAATCCTGATCCTGTCCACAGCCAAAACCAAGTCCAAAACCACTAAAGTGTCCATATCTGCATCAGCCACCTATGTTTTTGAATGTGAGTCTGCACCTTAAAGTTTGTTCTAAGGAGATTCCTTTAGTTTTCAAACCAGGTCTGGTCCATAGAAATTCCAAGTCTACTCCAGTTTACAGAGTTTCTAAGCTCATTTCAATCTACAGTAGTTCTAAGTTCTGTTGAGTTTTAGATACAAGCCAGCTGTGTTTATGATTCCTTCCAAGTCTGAACTTTCTGCTTCCTTTTCTGTTCCAGTATCTGCTCATAATTTGTCTTCAGAAAGCCACGAGTCTGCTGCTCCTGGTGTCACGCTTGCAGGTTGAAATCCACTATTCCTGGTGATATACCTGCTTTTCCAGAATCTGCTGCTTCTGGTGATATGCCTGCTGGTCCGGAATCCGCTGCTCCTGGTGTCACGCCTGCTGGTTCGAAATCTGCTGCTCTTGGTGACATGCCTGCTGGTTTGGAATCCACTGCTACTTGTGTCATACCTGCTGGTTTGGAATCTGCTGCTCCTGGTGACACGTCTGCTGGTCTGGAATTTGCTACTCTTGGTGACACACCTGTTGGTCTGGAATCTGCTTCTCCTAGTGACACACTTGCTGGTCAGGAATCTGTTGCTCTTCATGACACACCTGTTGGTCTGGAATCTACTGCTCCTGTTGTCACACCTGCTGTTCCGGAGTCCGCTGCCCCTGGTGTCACACCTCCTGTTCCATAGTCCACTGCTCCTGGTGTCACACCTGCTGTTCCAGAGTCCGCTGCCCCTGGTGTCACACCTCCTGTTCCATAGTCCGCTGCTCTTGGTGTCACACCTGCTGTTCCAGAGGCTGCTGCTCCTGATGTCACACCTGCTGTTCCAGAGGCTGCTGCACTTTTTGTCACACCTGCTGTTCCAGAGTCCGCTGCTCCTGGTGTCACACCTGCTGTTCCAGAGTCCGCTGCTCCTGGTGTCACACCTCCTATTCCATAGTCCGCTGCTCCTGGTGTTAGACCTCCTGGTCTATAGTCTGCTGCTCCTGGTGTCACACTTGCTGTTCCAGAGTCCTCTGCTCCTGGTGTCACTCCTCCTGTTCCATAGTCCACTGCTCCCAGTGTCACACCTGCTGTTCCAGAGCCTGCTGCTCCTGGTGTATGCATTCACGAGCTCGCTGTCCAGTGTCACCTGCTGTCCGGTGTCACACCAGCTGTTCCAGAGTCCGTTGCTCCTGGTGTCACACCTGCTTTTCCATAGTCCGCTGCTCCTGGTGTCACACCTGCTGTTCCAGAGTCCCGCGTTCTGGTGTCACTCCTCCTGTTCCATAGTCCACTGCTCCCAGTGTCACACCTCCTGTTCCAGAGTCTGCTGCTCCTGGTGTCAAACCTGCTGTTTCTGAGTACCTTTTTCGTGTACACTGCTTTTCCAGATTGTGTCTGTATCACACCTCTGTTCCTAGTCCGCTGCTCCTGGTCACACTGCTGTTCCAGAGTCCGCTTTTCTGGTCAACCTGTGTTCCAAGCCCTGCTTGTTGTCACACCTGCTATTCCAAAGTCCGCTGCTCCTGGTTTCACAACTGCTGTTCCAGAGTCCGCTGTTCCTGGTGTCACACCTGCTGTTCCAGAGTCCGGTGCTCCTGGTGTCTCGGCTGCTGTTCCTGAGTCCGCTGTTCCTGGTGTCACACCTGCTGTTCCATAGTCCGCTGCTCCTGGTGTCATACCTGCTGTTCCAGATTCCACTGCTCCAGGTGTCACACCTCCAGTTCCATAGTCCGCTGCTCCTGGTGTCACTCCTGCTGTACCAGAGTCCGCTGTTTCTGGTGTCACACCTGCTGTTCCAGAGTCCATTGCGCCTGGTGTCACACTCCTGTTCCCAGTTACGCTCCTGGTGTCAACTGCTGTTTCTGGTACCTTTTTCCTGGTGTCACACCTGCTTTTCCAGAGTCTGCTGCTCCTGGTATCACATCTGCTGTTCCATAGTCCCTGCTCCTGGTGTCACACCTGCTGTTCCAGAGTCCGCTGTTCCTGGTGTCACACCTGCTGTTCCAGATTCCACTGCTCCTGATGTCACACCTCCTGTTCCATAGTCCTTTTGCTCCTGGTATCACACCAGCTGTTCCATAGTCCGTTGCTCCAGGTGTCACACCTGCTGTTCCAGAGTCCGCTGTTCCTGGTGTCACACCAGCTGTTCCATAGTCCGCTGCTCCTGGTGCCACACCAGCTGTTCCATAGTCCACTGCTTCTGGTGTCACACCTGCTTTTCCAAAGTCTGCTGCTCCTGGTATCACACCTCCTGTTCCATAGTCCGCTGCTCCTGGTGTCACACCTGCTGTTCCAGAGTCCGCTGTTCCTGGTGTCACACCTGCTGTTCCAGAGTCCGTTGCTCCTGGTTTCACACCTGCTGTTCCAGAGTATGGTGCTCCTGGTGTCACACCTGCTGTTTCTGAGTACCTTTTTCCTGGTGTCACACCTGCTCTTCCAGAGTCCACTGCTCCTGGTGTCATACTTCCTGTTCCAGAGTCCGCTACTCTTGGTGACATGCATTCTGATCTGGAATCTGTAGCTACTGTTGTCACTCCTGCTGGTCTGCTGGTCCACAATCCGCTGCTCCTGGAGTCACACTTACTGTTCTGGAGTCCGCTGCTTCAAGTGTCACGTCTGCTGGTCCAGAATTCACTGCTCCCATGTTAGCCATAATTTTTTCAGATCTGTGTTCTTTGTCTGTTGCCCCTGTGGTGCTAGGGTTTTTAGTTTTAACTCTCTCTTCTACAACTTCAAGAAGCACCTGCTCTAGATTTTGCTGCTCAGCTTGGTCTTCGGAGAAGTACCCATGCCTTCGACTTGAGGAATCATCTGTGTCAGAGAAAATCTAGGATTAAGTGATTTCTCTATTATTCTTATTATTAAGTTTTAAATGTTCATGTTTCTAAAGACTGAGAAGTTTTAGGAATTTGTTTCTGTCCTTGAAAATGCTTAGCCTTGATGAAATTATAGAGATAATAAAAATGTCTTAATTCTTCAGTCTTAAACTACATTGTTCATAATTTCCAACAGACACAAGGGGCCACATGTATGAAAACTGTCTAGGTCTAAAACTCCCTTTGTTGCCCATAGTAACCAGAGTGCCCCTTTCTTTTCATATAGTGCTCTGGAAAAATGAGGGGGTGTGCTGATTGGTTGCTATGGGCAACAAAGAAAGTCTTAGACCTAGACAGTTTTCATACATGTGGCCTAAGAAGTTTATCTGGAAGACAAATTCTACCATTGTTTGGTTTTGTTCCTCCAATTTCTAATCACTGAAAACACAGATTTGTGTATGTATGGCGACTGAGATGATTACTGTAACATTCCATTTCTTAATTTCCAGAATGTTCCAGGATCATTAAAAAGTCTCACAGATTCTTTAGCCACACCCAACAATAAGCAACCTGTTTTCCTAGAATTTAATAATTAAAACAATGATTAGATAAGTTGTTTTTCTCATCTAAATTAATTACTTTAATGTTGAATGTTTGAATACCAAGTGATATGCTGCAAATTAATTACTAGGAATGCAAAACAAAAATAATGTAAATGTCACTGCTTACATACTAAAAGTATGTTTATTAGAAGTAACCAATTGTATTGTATTATGATTAAACTAAAAATTGATATTGATATCCTGCGATAACGATACAAAGCACTGCTATAGTTGGGAATGCAAGACAGCAGCAGAACATTGAGCCACTGCTCAGCGCTAAATATCTGCATGTGTCAGCGGCGTCCGGAAGGTGCAGTCACGCAGGCGCAGGCAACTACAACAAAATAAAGTTGCAGTATTCAAAAACACACTCTCGCGCCCTGGGGCAATACCTAACCTGTGTGCCTTACAGCAAAGAGCCAGCAATCCCCAAAACAAGAGCGACTGCATGGAAAACCGCGCATGCGCACAGGGAAAGGGTAGAAAACAGTGGCGCCAGAGACCGGCACCAAAGCACACTGCCGGCAAAAAACTCTCTAATGCACTGCGCCCGTAATACAGCCAGAAGGGTCGGTATAATATGCCACCTTACCCAAATACATCTACTAGGCATAAGATTACTGCACCAAACCTATAGTAAAGAAATTTAGGAAACACATGATAACCAAAATAAGTAAATGATATACAACATAGATATAAATAAAATATGCAGACATAAATTACATTACACAAAAAGTGCATAGATTAATGGACAAAAACCCACATTTAAATAAATGATGTAAATGAAAAATAGTCATTCAAGCCATGAGGTTGTAAAGTTTTCAGACAATAAATCCAATAGGTTTCCCTCTGGAGAAGTTTCCTGTCAAAATCCCCTTTTCAGGGAGAAGGAGTAACCACTTCTATCACTAAGAATGTAATGACTAATGGATTATCTGAATGGAAGGTGTTCATGTGGCGCGCCAAAGGTGTGTCCCGATGATGTCTTATGTCCCCCAGATGCTCGAGAACTCTACGCCTGAGTTTTCTGAAGATCTTACCAATATACATCTGGGGACATTTACAAGAAGCCTGGTACACTACACCTCTTACAATTGCCATAGGAATTCATCTTGAAAATTTTTCCCGAAGATAGATTAACAAAAGTTTTAGAAACCGAGATTAATCTACATGCCTTACATGTGCCACATCTGTACATACCATTTATTGAATGCCATAGCCACGTATGGGGAACCCTCGGGGGGACATAATGGCTACGGACTAAACAATCCCCTATATTCTTACCCCGCCTGAGTGTTATGTGGGGGCGTTCATCAATAAATTCTGCTAAGTCAGGATCCTGCCTCAACAGGGGCCAAAAATTAGTAATGATGCCTTTCAGCTGTTGGAAGGCATTGTCATATGTACCCACCACCCTCAATTTCTTGTTGGTATTAGAGACATCCAGTTTCTGGGGATGTAGTAAGGATACAAGATCGGCCCTACAGGCTCATTGGTATGCTTCTGAAAGTACACTTTGTGGATACTCTCGTTCAATGAACCTTCTCCGCAATACATCCGCCTCACTTTTAAACGTCTGTAATGTAGAGCATTACGAATGTACTGTCCCTTAGGGATGCCACGACGCAATGGGAAGGGGTGGAAGCTCTCCCATCTAAGCAAGCTATTGCCTGTTGTTGGGTTTCTAAATAAAGATGTTTCCAACCCTCCGTCTCGATTCTTTTTAATGATGACGTCCAAAAAATTAAGTTCAGATTCATTGAGTACTGATGTAAATTTTAAGCCGATATCATTACAGTTTAGGTTGTCAACAAACTGGTGAAACGATACAGTGGACCCAGACAAAAAAATTACAATATCATCGATGTATCGGCCCCAATACACGATGTTCTCTTGAGCCTGAAGATATTGCTCCAAAAAAACAACGGTGCTTTCCCACCAGCCCAGGAAGAGGTTTGCATATGAGGGAGCACAGGGGCTCCCCATAGCCATCCCCCTGAGCTGGTGGTAATAGCTAGAGATGGGCGAATTGATTCTAACGAAGTGGACTTCGTTTAGAATTTCAGGAAAACTTCGGTTCTGAACGAAGTCGAAGTTTGGGGTACTTCGCGGGAACAAAGCGTGCTTTTGATTGATAAAATGGCTGCGAGCACATGGCGTTACATGGGGCAAAGAACTCTGGGAGGAAGAAGGGCATAGCCTGCATGACATGTGCAGAGATGAAGCCAATCAAAGACCGGCGGGATTCTGTGACGTCACCGCACTATATAAGTCCGGGCGCGACTCTGGAAGCTCATACCGCTCTCACTGTAATGAGTAGGGAAGGTGCTGGCACGACTGCTTATGATATCTCTTACTAAAGAACTCATTTTTATACAGCGATTTTTGCGGGGTGTAACAGCTTGTCTCAGAGACTGCTTCTTTTACGTTCTAATTCTGATTTTTGTGGGTATTGGAACTGAAGTCCAGTGTGCTTCCAATGCAGCTGCATATACATTTTAATGCTATCTGCTCACAGCACATTGAATATCCAAGGGTTATCTAAGCTTGTTCCTGTTGTATTAATTTAAAGAAACAGCGTTTTTACAAACCAAATACCACTTAATTTTTGGTTGCTCATTTCTTTTGCGCAATTTACATCCAGGGGTTAATTAAGCGTTGTTCTGCTGTTGTGGTCACTAAAAGATAAGTTCTTTTTCACCGCCAAAAAGACATTTTTCCTGTAGCATAATTTATAACCGAAGGTTAATTACAAGTTTTTCTGTTTTTGTGTACCGTAAAATACACGCCATTTTAACACGCTACAAAGCTGGTAATTTTTGGTTGCTCAATTCTTTTGCGCAATTTACATCCAGGGGTTAATTGAGCGTTGTTCTGCTGTTGTGGTCACTAAAAGAAACGTTCTTTTTCACCGCCAAAAAAGACATTTTTCCTGTAGCATAATTCATAACCGAAGGTTAATTACAAGTTTTTCTGTTGTTGTGTACCGTAAAATACACGCCATTTTAACACGCTACAAAGCTGGTAATTTTTGGTTGCTCAATTCTTTTGCGCAATTTACATCCAGGGGTTAATTAAGCGTTGTTCTGCTGTTGTGGTCACTAAAAGAAACGTTCTTTTTCACCGCCAAAGAAGACATTTTTCCTGTAGCATAATTCATAACCGAAGGTTAATTAAGCCTGTTTGTGCTTTTATATTCAGTAAAATACACAGTGTTTTTAAACAGCACATACAAGTAAATTTTTCCTGGCCATTTGTGAAGCGCAATTTATATCCAAGGGTTACCCAAGCTTGTTACTGGGTTCATTTGGAGTCAAATACAGGGTGTGTATTTATCATATGCAGATATCTTCATCAAACAGTGTCTGTACATTTTAGAACAAACAGTATTTTCAGACAGAGAGGTGGCAGGCTCTTCACCTGCGAGTGGCAGTGGCACAAACATTCCTGGAGCAGGCCCAGGTCGCAGCACAGCAAGGGAACATCGCAGCAGGGGTCACTAGGTGAGGCCACAACTGCCGCTGTCATCTAGCGGCCGTGTGCTGACCAGCAACCCAAGGGTTCTTGATTGGTTGACTAGGTCATCCACTTCCTCCCAGATGACATCTGACAACCCCAGCCAAGAGTCGGTGGGAACGTCAGACACAACCCTTAGTTGGCATGGCCCGGGAGCGGGTCAGCGGCCCTCACCTGTCCTCATCCCGCCTCTGTCCCATCCGGGTCCCTCAGCCAGAGATCTACTATGTGGTCTGGGATCAGCACCACTATGTAGCGAGGATGAACAATTTGAGGAGGGCAGTCAGCAGCTACTTGGCAGCGACGACATGGGGCCAATATCCCCTGCTTCTTGCAGTTGGGGTCTAAGTATAGATGTGGATAGTGGAATGGGAGGTCAATGTTGTGAGGGGTCAGCTCTGCATACCAAGACCGGTGATGAGGACAGCAGTGGACGATGAAACACAAATTGATGATGATGTAGCCGACCGCACTTGGGAGCCGGGTGAAGAAAGGGCTTCATCATCGTCAGGAGAAGAGGGCGTCAGCTTGCGCGTCAGGCAGCGGCGCAGCCAGCAAGTGGGTTGTGTGGCCATGAGTCAGCAGGGTAGCAGCAGTGGTGAGTCGAGAGCCAATCGGCCACGGGGTAAAAAACCCGTTTCGTAGGTCCAAGAAAGTAGCGGCACAGGGGCTCAGCGCGGCAGCGGCGGTACTAGTCACTCAGTGCAGAGCGTTGGGGGTAAAATCAGATACTCGGCGATGTGGCAGTTCTTTGCTAAGACACAGGAGGAGCCGAATATGGGTATATGTAGAATCTGTGGGCAGAAAGTGAAGCGTGGCCAGGGAGCTAACGTTGGCACCACGGCCCTGCGTCAACACATGCAGCGTCACCACCCGGGTGGCCTGGGAGAAACGTGGCTCAGATGTGGTGGTCCATCCTTCCACCGCAGCAGTGGTCAGTGGCACGCATGCCATTGCAGCCAGTAAGGCTCCACCACCTCTGCAGAAGGGAGCTGTTTCTCTTTGCCATCATCTCCCGGTCCAGATGCGCCTGCTCCTCGTTACTCATGGCGCCAGCTTTCGTTCAGCGAGGCGATTGCAAAGAGACAACAGTATGCGTCCAACCATCCTAAGGTGCAGACGCTGACCGTGCTCCCGTCCAAGTTGTTGGTACTGCAGTCCCTCCCTTTCCAAATGGTGGATTCTGCACCTTTCAGAGAACTAATGGCTTGTGCCGAGCCGAGATAGAGTTCCAAGCCGTAATTTCTTTTCCAAAAAGGCAGTATCAGCACTTCATAAATATGTAGAATAGAAGGTGGGCCAGTCCTTGAGCTTATCGGTTTGTTCCAAGGTGCATGGCAGCGCGGACGTCTGGAGCTGTAACTACGGTCAGGGCCAGTACATGTCCTTTGCGGCATACTGGGCGAATGTGTTTCTTGCCCAGGCACACCAACAACTTGGACAGGAGACGCCGCTTTCTCCTCCACGTTGTCAAACTGCGGCTCCTGCGCCAATGTCCGCCTCCTCCTCCACCACCACCACCATTATCTCAGCCTCCACACGTACTGCTCCATCATACCACTTGTGTAGGGCACAGCGGTGTCACGCAGTTCTACACCTGGCTTGCCTCGGCGAACGAAGTCACACAGGGGAGGAACTGCTCCGCGTCATGCAGCAAGAAATCGATGTGTGGCTTTCTCCGCGCCAACTGCAAATCGGAACCATGGTGACAGACAATGGGAGGAACATGGTGTCCGCGCTGCACCGAGGAGGGTTGGACCATGCCCCCTGCATGGCACACGTGTTCAATCTGGTTGTGAAAAGGTTCCTGAAGTCTTCCACCAATCTTCAGAAGATTCTGAAAATGGCCAGGAAACTGTGCATGCACTTCATCCATTCCTACAAAGCCAGGAACACCCTCCTCAAGTTGCAGCGGCAGAACGGCCTCCCCCAACACACTCTGATATGCGATGTTTCCACCCGTTGGAATTCCAGCCTACACATGTTAGACCGACTGTATGAACAGAGAAAGGCCATTAACAATTTTTTTGATGATCCAGGCGGACAGGAGTACCCCCTGTGTAACTTTGATGTCAGCCAGTGGCAGCTCATGGGTGACACCTGCCGTTTGTTGAGGCCATTCGAGGAGGCGACGTTATTTGTCAGTCGCCATGACTATGGGATGAATAACGTCATTCCACTGCTTCATGTCTTGGAACAGATGCTGAAAAATCTGTCTGGGCAGGGGACTGGAGACGTGGCGACTACATCTCGTGGCCGCATGGCGGCGGAGGAGGAGGAGGAGGACATTGGAGCAGAAGCATTGTCTGGGGAATTGAGTGGATTTTCTACCCAGGTGACAGGAGAGGAGAAGCAGGAGCAGCTGGAGGAGGTAGATGGAGATGAGGAAGACGAGGCAGATGAGCCGCAAGCACCGTGGCAGTATACAGTGGAGATGGAGGCAGGGAGCCCCCTCGGAGTCACTTGTGCAGATGGCCCGCAGCATGCCTATTTTGCCTGGCTAGTGACAGCTGAATAGTCTCCATCCGGCAGAGGGATGACTTCTGGCTCGCCACCCTATTGGACCCTCGCTACCGGTCTAAAATGGGAGCCTTTTTCCCAGCTGCTGAGAGGGAGGACAAACTCAAATACTATAGGGATATCCTCCGTAGTCAGTTGGCCGCTGCCTATGTGCGGCATCTTCCCTCCTCTGACAGGTCTGACCGGGGGGTTCTTCAGCGCTCACGTACTACTGCCGCGGCGCCTGGGGGCTGGTGGGGGGGTAGGAGCAGTACCAGCTCCATCAGCAGCAACCTAAGTCTGGAGTCACTGATGAGCCGCTTCCATCACCCGCCTAGTTAGGAGGGCATTCGCCAGCAGCAGGACCTCGAGCAGACCCTGAACCAACAGGTGGTGGCCTACTTGGACAGCACTCTGCCACCCCAGTTAGAAGATCCGCTGGACTACTGGGCAGCCAAAAATGGATGTGTGGCCGCAACTTGCCAAGTTTGCAGTGGAGAAGCTGTCCTGCCCGGCCAGTAGTGTGGCATCAGTGTGGGTGTTCAGTGCGGCGGCGGCCATCGTTACCCAAAGGAGAACCCGCTTGTCCACGGGAAATGTGGAACGAAATGACCTTTGTCAAGATGAATCAGGCGGGGGATCGGCCAGGATTTCCACAAACCAATGCCTTAGGCGTCAGACTACATCAGCCATGATGTCTCACCCAAACTGTGAGAAATGAGTCTGGGTTCAATCTACCTGCCTCAGCCACTATTCTGATGCCGCCACCGCCTGATGCCACACATCTGCTGCCAGTTTCTCCATCTGCCACCAACCATCTTTACCAGGGACTGGTATTGCCACCCACCTCCACACTCTGTCATTGTGCCACTCTATGACCTCATGCTGATGCTGCTGTGGCTGCTGCCGTGCCCTCCACACTGTGTCATTGTGCCACTCTGTGGCCTACTCCTGTTTTTGCCACCTCCAGAATGTTATTTTGCTACTGTCTGACCCTTCACCTGCTTGCCCCGCTGACCCATGTGCTGCTGCGTGCCTACCTCCACACTCTGTAATTGTGCCACTCTCTGACCTCATGCTGCTGCTGCCGTCACCTCCGCTCTCTGTCATTGTGCCACTCTGTGGCCTACTACTGTTTTGCCACCTCCAGAATGTCATTGTGCCACTGTCTGACCTCATGCTGCTGCTGTGGCTGCTGCCATGCCCTCCACACTGTGTCATTGTGCCACTTTGTGGCCTAGTCCTGTTTTTGCCACCTCCAGAATGTCATTGTGTTTTCCACCTCTGTGGCACTACCCTTCTCGTGTTTTTGCCACCTCCAGAATGTCATTGTGCCACTCTCTGACCTCATGCTGCTGTGGGTGCCGCCGTCAACCCATTCCCCCCTCTCTGTCATTGGGGACCCACCCCTGTTGGCCACTCTGTTATTGCACCACCAGAATTTGAGTTACCCATTTTTGGTAATCCCCACTTTTTGGATCTGACCTCATGCTGCTGCTGACTGTCTGATTTTGGCTTGGCCCACCTTTTGCCCTCCGACACTGTGTTTTATTGTGCCTCTTCTGTTGGCTCAACTTCTTTTTTTTGCCTACTCCCACTCCAGAATGTCATTGTCCACTTTCTGACCTCATCGCTTGGGTGCTGCCGTCACCTCCACTGTCTGTCATTGTGCCACTCTGTGGCCTACTCCTGTTTTGCCACCTCCAGAATGTTATTGTGCCACTCTGTGACCTCATGCTGCTGTGGCTGCCGCCGTCACCTCCACATCCTGTCATTGTGCCACTCTCTAACCTCATGCTGCTGCTGCCGTGACCTCCACTCTCTGTCATTGTGCCACTCTGTGGCCTATTACTGTTTTGCCACCTCCAGAATGTCATTTTGCCACTGTCTGACCTCATGCTGCTGCTGTGGCTGCTGCCGTAACCTCCACACTCTGTCATTGTGCTACTGCTCACCTCATCTTGTCTGTGGCTGCTTGCCTACTACCCACCTCCTGTGTAATTGTGCCACTCTCTGACCTCATGCTGTCGTGCTGCTGCCACCCCCCACACCTCTGTCATTGTGCCACTCTTTTGGCCTACTACTGTTTTTGCCACTCAGAATGTCATTGTGCCACTGTCGACTCTCTGTTGCACTCCTGCTTGTGCCTCCCCCTGCCATGCCCTTCCACCCACTTGTCATTGTGCCCCTTTGTGGCCTACTCCTGTTATTTTCCACCCAGACATTTCCATTTAATGTGCGCTCATTGGTGCCACTTCTGTGGTCGGCCTAGTCCTGTTTTTTCCACCTCCAGAATGTCATTGTGCCACTCTCTGACCTCATGCTGCTGCTGCCGTCACCTCCACTCTCTGTCATTGTGCCACTCTGTGGCCTACTCCTGTTTTTCCAACTCCAGAATGTCATTGTGCCACTCTCTGACCTCATGCTGCTGCTGCCGTGCCCCCCACACTGTGTCATTGTGCCACTCTGTGGCCTACTCCTTTTTTTGCCACCTCCAGAATGTCATTGTGCCACTCTGTGGCCTACTCCTTTTTTTGCCACCTCCAGAATGTCATTATGCCACTCTCTAACCTCATGCTGCTGTGGCTACTGCCGTCACCTCCACACTCTGTCACTGATGTTGCCACTTGAGCCCTCAGCTTGTTTTTTTCCAGCTGTCGCTTGCATGACTTTATCAGGCTACATTCCCGCTTGAGTTTTTTGGTCAGTTTTGCCCTCTTAAGTGCCCAGGGAATTTTATAGTGAAGCAATTCTAAGAGCGGCGGCAGTCATCTGCGTGTCATACTAAAACACAACATTGTATGAAGACCAAACCAAGCTCCCTCTGCAGGCTCTGTGCAGCCTTGAAATAGCTGTTTTTTAACGCGATACGTCCCGAAGTAATTCGGACCGAAACAAATTTTGTCGGCAAATTTGGCGAAGTCACCGAATCGAATTTTTAAGAACTTCGCCCATCTCTAGTAATAGCATCCGTTGAAAAGAAAGAAGTTATGTGTGAGTACAAAACGTAATAGATCCAGAACAAATTGATTATGCTCCTTCAAAAAGCTACTCCGGGTGTCCAAAAAGGACTGCACAGCGCGTAACCCTGCTTCATGGGAGATGGAGCTGTACAGAGACTCCACATCGATACTACACAACAAAGTATCTGAGTCAACAACCATCCCCTCCAGCTTGAGTAATAGATCCGTGGTGTCTCTAATAAATGAGGGTAGGGACATTACAAAGGGATAAAGAATATGATCGATATACGTGCTCACATTTTGTGTCAAGTTATTGATCCCCGATACAATAGATCGACACCTTAGAGGGTTAAGTCCTTTATGGACTTTTGGTAAGCCATAAAAGGTGGCAATTTGGGGGGTTTTGGTAAAAAAATGCAAATTTGTTTGCATCAATTAATCCCAATGCCAAGGCTTCATTAAGTATCCCCTCAAGTTCTTTCCTATATTGGTCGGATGGATCAGTTCTCAAAATCCCATATCCCGAGGCATCATTTAGTATTTCAAGACACATTCTTCTATAGTCATCATGATTTTTTATGACAATATTCCCACTCTTGTCGGATGATTTGATGACAATAGAATTGTCTTTCTCCAGTTTTTTAAGGGATAAAAATTCAACTTAGACAAATTAAAGTGGCACGGTCTAGTTTGTAAATCCCCCCGTAATTTTTCGATAGCATCACACACTACCTTAATGAACATATCAATGTTCTGGTCCACTACTGGAGGCATTTTAGTACTCTTTAGTCTGAGCCTTGTGAAGGGACCCTTAGATCGATCCTTCTCACCCTCTTGTTACAAGTCAGTGAAAGTACAGAGATCCTGGTAATCACCTGGGTCAATCCCCAATTCCAGGCATTGTCGCTGTTCATGTAATTTGGAGAATTTTTTCCATTTTAAATTTCTCCCGAAAAGGTGAATATCTTTCACCCAATTGAAGGCATTAAATGGCATATTCGGTACAAAGGAGAGTCCCTTATTGAGAACTTGTATCTCGGACTTAGTAAGCTCACAGTCCGAGAGATTAATTATTTGAAAGGAATTTGTCTGGTCTACCACTTGTCCCCCCCGAGGCTATTCCTTGATTTGAAGAGCTTTCTCTAAAAAAGAGGGTACATTCACGTTGGTACGTGATCCTTCTGGCACCTTGTGTTGTACTGAAGGATGTATCTGAGAAGGGGTAGCAGAGAAAGAGGCCCCAGAAGCAGAGGTACCAGAATGTGGTGGATCCTGTTTTTTGTTTTTATTTTTCCTCTTTCGTGTTACCCATTCTGTATAGTTGTACGACTGATGTCGAGTACGGAATGGTGACCTATTGGTCACTCGTTTATTCCTCCCTCCTTCCCCTTCAGATAAATCAGCATCCGAGGATGATGGTTCTATATCTGCTGTCCGAGATGTTCTGTACAGACTTATATAAGCACGATTCTCCCTAAATTCCGTTAGATCTTTAACAAATTGCTTATGCTTACGTTCTTTTAACTGTAAAGCAAATTTGTCAATATTGTTTTGTAAATCCGTCTCACGTTTATGGAAATCGATTTCTCCTTTAAACTTAAGTGTACTTTCAATAGTCCTCTTAAGACTTTCCAATGATCTACTCAATGTTTTTTGTTCTTACTCAATTAATAAATTAATAAATCTAAGAGAGGAAGCAGTCGCCTCCGTCTCCCACTTCTTCATCAACTCCGGGTTGCGAGAACGCAATGCTGCAGTTAACGAAATCCGGAGTCCTCGGGGAACAATACTATGTTTGTGGTAATTCTCAAGTGATTTCAACTCCCACCACGACTTAATATATGCTTTGTACTTAGTGGGAAGTTCCCTAAAAAGATATTGTAGTGACGGGGTCCCCTGGTTAATACCAGTAAATTCTCTGTCTGAAAATACCTCCTCTGCCTGAGATAACCATTTATCACAATTAAGCAAACCAGATGTAAGATTAGCCATTCCTATCCCAAAACCAAAAATTGTTTAATATCCAAAATGCCTGAATAGGATATAATTCCAATTCCGGACGCCGCTGACACATGCAGGTATTTAGAGCTGAGCAGTGGCTCAATGTTCTGCTGCTGTCTTACATTCCTACCTATAGCAGTGCTTTGTATCGTTATCGCAGGATCCTATGACCTGGTGGATTCATCTTTACATCTTTTCCTGAGGGACATAAGCAATATTTATCTTTATGTTGTTGCACATTTTTGGGTAGTCTCATTTTTAGTCTGTCTTCCCTGATGAACCCAAAGATTTTGTGGCAGAAACGCGTCGGATGTTATATATTCTAATAGGGATTACCTTGTTGTTAGATTGTTAGTATTTGTGTATCAATATCTTGTTGTTCCGTGGGTGACACTTTGGTGTCTAGTGTATCCTTGGGTACTATTAGGTTTAGGGATGGTGTTCCTGTGTGGGGTCGCCCCTTTCGGGGCTTGTACCCCGCTTATAGATATATTTTAATGTGTTTATATTATAGGCACATTATAGATTCATAGGCTTTTATTGGGGTTTTCCCATTTTAACGTTAATGAATAAAGGTTATTTTTTAGTGTGTTATCTGTCCTCATAGGCATTTATGGTGCTTCTAGTGGTTTGTTATATCATCAGTAAACATGAAAGATATACAATGAAAATGTCTCTTACATTTATATTAATAGGGACAGTAACCTGATTAGAACCTTGTGGTCACCACTTGTAACCAGTATCTGTTCAGAATGCACACCATTAACAAAAACACTCCTTTATCTATTCATTAGGCAACTGATGATTCACTGAACTACCCAGGGGTTAGGTCCAACTTTAAATCATTAATATTATTTTATTTACTTACATAGTGCTGTTAAACTACACAGTGCTTTACAGATATAGTCCTCTTTTCAAATGGTCGCTGCCCCCATTGGGACTGAGAATCTAAGTTAAAGATTAACCTATCTGTATATTTTTGGAGTGAGGGAAAACCAGAGTACCAGTAGGAAGATTATGCAAACATGGGAGAACATACAGTATCTCACAAAAGTGAATACACGCCTCACATTTTTGTATATATTGTATTAAATCTATTTATGGGACAACACTGAAGATATAACATTTTGATATAATGTAAAGTAGTGAGTGTACTTGTATAACCATGTAGGTTTGATGTGCCCTCAAAATAACTCAACACACAGCCATCAATGTCTAAACTCCTAAGTGAAAATAGACAAATTGTGCCCAAACTGCCCAATATCGGTGGCCCCAAATATTTTTTGGGGCCACCGATATTTTCCAGCACTGCCTTAACTCTCCTGGGCATGGAGTTCACTTGAGCTTCACAGGTTGCAGCCACTAGAATCCTCTTCCACTCCTTCATGATGACATCAAGGAGCTTGTGGATGTTAGAGACCTTGTGCTCCTCCATGTTCTGTTTCAGGATGGCCCACAGATGCTAAATAGGGTTTAGGTCTGGAGACAAGCTTGGCCAGGCTAGCACCAGTACCCTCATTTTCTTTAGCAAGACAGGGGTCATCTTGGAGGTGTGTTTGGGTTAGTTATTATGTTGCATTACTGTCCTGCAGTCCAGTTTCTGAAGGGAGGTTATCATGTTCTGCTTCAGAATGTCACAGTACATGTTGGCATTCATGGTTCCCTCAATGAACTGTAGCACCCCACAGCTGGCAGCACTCATGCAGCCCCAAACCATGAAACTCCCACCGCCATGCTTGAGTGTTGGCAAGACAAACTTGTCTTTGAACTCCTCATCTGGATGCTGACACATGCGCTTGACAGCATCAGAATGAAATAAGTTTATCTTGGTCTCCTCAGACCACAGGACCTGGTTCCAGTGATCTATGTTCTTTGTTTGCTTGTCTTCAGCATAATGGTTGTGGCCTTTCTTGAACATCATCTTTAAAAGATGCTTCCTTATGGAACGACAGTCTTGTAGACCAATTGATGCAGTGTGTGGTGTATGAACGAGGCACCTTGAGTTCTCTGGAAATGATCCTGACTTGTGAACGTCCCCGATTGTTTTCCTGATATCTTGGCTGATTTCTTTAGACTTTACCATGATGTTCCTAGCAGTGATCAAGGAACTTACATTCTCAAACGCGTAAACTGGTTACCACTTTTGTCCTAATATCCTTTTTTGGACTGTGTTTACTTTTTAATGTGATTATTCAATAAAATTATGCATACGGGATTTTGCTCACTTGCAACAGATTTTTTCCTCATGCAAATCTGTCTTCATAGAAGTATGTTGCTGTCTGTGGGATCAAAAGATTTTAAGTGAGCTGCCCGCAAGGGTGTCACACCCAAACTTCAACCTAGGGAAGCTTCTGGGGGCTCTGGCTACAAACATCATATGGAGTGGGAAGCACCTTTTTATTTCCACTGTACAATCTCCCCATATGGTTAGGTGGAGGTGGGGTGGTTATAGAGTGATAGGTGCAAGGCTTATTTTGTGTTGGCACTACAGTAGGCCACATCACACAATGGTAAGAGGGGAGAAGCAGAGGAGGGAATATAGACCACTGTTTACAGATTGTGCTGCGGTTGTGGACTGTACACCTCAGGAACATATTGTGTGGCCTGAACTTGGCCCTGTGCCTTCGCCAGAAGATGAGATGTGTGCATGATATTCAGGGCTTTCAGGGAATAGAATTCAATACTCTTATATGTTTTCGTGGTGTTTCTGTTTTTCTTCAGATTTTGTCGGACCACCGTCGGATCAATTTAATAAGGTGGTCAATGTATGATGTTGCTGAGGAGTGTTTTTTTAATTAAGCACTTTATGGTGTTTTTTTCCATTTTATTCCATTGTTAGTAATGGAGGTTCTGATAGACACCTCTCTATTACTCAAGAGGAAGCAGGACGGCGAAACGCGTGTCGAAGCTTTAACCTGTCTCTGGTTGGCGTGTCTCCCATAGTGGGTATTATCAGTTAAATTCAAAAATTACTACTTATGACTTAATTTGATTTGTTATATTTATTTACTTTGGGATAGATCTATTATATATGATCACTTTATTGTAACTTTATTATATATACTTTCTATTTCTTTATTTAGTGCAATTTATTTCAATCACTGTCTTTTTATGGTACATGGGAGATATGCCATTCTGTGTGAATAGGTCAAATTATGGTTTTTTAGATGTTTTTAAATATAATTTTTAATTGTGATAGCCTTACAATGTAAATAAATTTATTGTTTAAATTTATGTGATGAAATAAAAATTGATATTCTATTATTTTGTTTGTTATCATGCGATGGCCTGATTCTTGGGTGGTTGTGGGCTGCAATTTTTAAGATTAGAAGGGGACAATATTTATGGACCTTCCCATCTTGATAGTATCAGCTGTCAGTTTTATCTTTCAAAAAATTACTTGGGGTACCACCCCTTGTTCAGAACCAGCTAAGGTAAAATCAACAGCTTCAGGCTGCCACTATCTATCAGGATAGAAACCAGCAACATCCCTTTTGTTGTAGTTCAACATGTCCAATGTAGTCCAAACAGGAAACCTGTGAAAACATTAAAACACAAAAACAATATTTGGCTGATAGTACCATGTTAGTCACATTCAGTGTAATCCTATGAAATTTTCATGGCAAGTACATTGCAATGCCCTCCTGATGTCCAGTGTAGGTGGGGGTGGGGGGAGAGAGCAGACCGGCAAATAATAAGCATAACCTGGGAATTGCAGGCATGTGCCCTGGGTCCCCAGGCAATAACTCCAACTGCCCAGATCATGATACAGCCTCTGGAATCTGGGATTGTTTCTCAGATCTGGGATGGTAGGGAAGTATTCATATGATGATGAACAGTTGTATAGTTATTTTGATATTTTCAGCCAGGTTTCCACTACTGATGGCTAGAACATCAAAGCATAGAACAGCAAAGCATCATACCACATTCAAAAAGTGAAAAAACAACTAATTCAAATGTCACGTCAAGGGAGGTGCAGTGAGCCCTAACTGGAACCCAGCCCACTGTCCCTGCCTACTTGACGTGCTGCCCTAGGCGGCAGGCGGCAACTGGGCGACAGTCCCTGCTCTGTTAAAGTGCTGGGGAAGTGAGGAAGTAGAATAGTCAGACAGTCCGGGTCAATATCAAATAGGAACGCCAAAGCCACAAATCGGAACCAGAGGGATAAACGTAAACAAGCCGAGGTCAAACACGAACGGGAGCGAGGTACAAAATCAGGAGACAAACCGGGGTCAGGAGAACAGGCCAAGGTCAGGTATACAGATAAGCAAACACAAAAACAAATAACAGGTAGCCAGGAATATCACAGGCGCAGCACCCAGCCTTCAGGGAGTTTAAGGAAAGGACGGCTCACTTACATGGGCTTCAGTAGTAGGTCCTGGAGAGACACGCAATCTTCAGTAGCAGAACCGCTCCGTGCTAGCCGCCGGCCAGGCGGAAATGAAACAATGAATAGGACGGAAGTCCCGGTATCCAGGATGGCAACCGAATGCCACAGAGCACCTTTGGAGAAATCCGGAAGAGGTAGCGGAAAAACTGATTTTATTAAATATAGAAAAATAAAAAAGAAAAGGCGAAAACCCCCTTACGGAGAATGAAGCAACACAGACGCGTTTCGGGCAAAAAAACGCCCTTGCTCACTGTATATGGGGCCATGTTGTGCTATCAATTTAAAAACCCAAAGACCAATCATTGCAGGGCTAGGCCCACATGGTATCACATATAGAATAAGATCCCCTATTGTATGGGACAAAAGGAAAAGGGCATATTTTAAACGTTACCTAATATACAAAAAGTGAAAGAAATATCTCTAAAACATAATATATATTTAAGGAAACATATATAGTAACATATAAATACATGAAATATAAAGGCTCAAAACCCACGGGATGTCCTAAAAAAAAAAATGTTAGTAAATGTAAAGATATCGGTACGTAATTAAATCCTTAAGGCTCCTTGTCCCCTTTTTTAGAACCAATAGGTTTCTCTTTGTCAAATGTTTTTAACCCAATTCCCACCTCTTATGGGGGATTTATTAATTCTATGGCATAAAACCTAAAACTAGCTACATCACCTCATGTTTTTTCAAAAAAGTGCTTCGCGCGCCTGACATTTGACTTTTTGTTTTTTTTATAGTATAATATGTCTCCTATCGGGTTTTGTTTTACGATGGTACTCCCTAGTATTTCTTTTGGAAGTAATGCATTCAATTAGAATCAATAAAGGCTGTTGCAGTTAAAAAACTGTTTGAGTATTTTTTATGTAATTTTTTGTGTCAGTAAATTTTTTTGTTTAATGGCCATATTGCAGCAATTTACACCATACCTCCCACAAAAAAAACCCCTTTTTGGGGACAACCATGTTTTAGATGTAAGTGTTAGCATAATTATGAACCCCTGGGGGAGATGATGTTTCCATTGTTTTTCCTTTTTTTGGGGAAACATTTAACCCCTTCACCCAAAAAATTTCGGACAAAATGCGTCCGCCTGAAATGAAAAGTTTGAGAAAAATGTTTTAATTTGTTTAAAGTTATTGCTGTATTTGGATTAATTTTAAAATTTTTTTTTTTTGCACCCTATTCTTTTTGGCTTTTTT
Source organism: Phyllomedusa bahiana (assembly GCA_025379985.1). Lineage (NCBI taxonomy): Eukaryota > Metazoa > Chordata > Amphibia > Anura > Hylidae > Phyllomedusa > Phyllomedusa bahiana. Next base: position 2,934 of record JAODAL010007987.1, on the reverse strand, counting down.
ATTTAAATAACTGTTGTTGCGTTTGAGTTGACTTTTTTTTTTGTTTTGAATATCTTTTCTTGTTATAGCCTTCTTTATAAGTCTATCCTCAATTTTTTTTTCTTTTGTTTGTAGCATTACCAAGTGAAATTTTCCCCCTAGCTCTTATTAATTCTCCATAGGGGACTGCCCTTATAGTATAATCTCATGGCAGCTATTAGCCCTTAAAACCGTTTACCAATTTTCGGTTTCCGAAAAAGGGGTATGACAATTTTTACCCACGTCCAAATCTCCCGTGGGTATTTCCAAGAAAGAACCCTTCTTTATCCACGGCCTGTGAACCGCAGTTTGTAGGGATTAAAATTGATATAGTCCAAAAAGGACTGTATGAGGCTACATCGCGACCCCAAAAAATTAAAGAGGTCGTCAGTAGCTCTACCACAAAATCAGCCACATATGGATTTTTAAACATTGTATATGGCCCTGTGCTCCCCCCCAAGGCCATATAAAATTTAGCTAGGAGGGGAAAAAAGTAGCACCCATGGAGCACCAAGCAACTGATGAAAAAAGACTTTCAAACTTAAAAGTTACTTGTGAGTAAATACTCAATGGCCATGATTTTTAAAATCTTGTAGGTTTTTTTATGTACAAATCACGTTGTTTTAGAAAAAAATAACAGCTATTGACAATTTTAGGATGCTCAATAAAAAACCCGACGTCACAAGTAACCCAAGAAGATTCTCAGACCAAGGTTTTCCCCGAAAGATTTTGCAGGAACTTAGTGGGCTTTTAAAAACCTGTATATTTTTGTAAATTGGGTTGGAGATATTTATCAAACCCAATTACCAGCGTTCATTCAAAGAATCGGTTTCCCGAAATAAGGGGCCAGTCCCGGGGGAAAAACTTTTTTATGCACCTTAGGGGTGCCATAAAAAATGGGGGCCTAGGGGGCCCCCATAAGTAAATATTTCTTTTTTTTTTTTCATTAACACCCCTAAGCTGTAACCTTCAATTTTAGCAACTTTTTCCCAAATTTTTCCCAAGAATTTTCTGGGGGTTTTCTGTACTTTTCGATAGGTGGTTATCATCTAAAATCCAAGACCTGTTTTGTGTAGAGGCCGGCGCCATCCGACAACCGCCCCCCTTTATCCCACCTTAAAACAAGATTTTGCATTTCTTAAATTCATTTATGGCCCTTCATTTGTGACCAGAAGATTACCCTTTTTGTATTTTTTTTGTAAAAATTTCGTTTTTTCTCGTTTTTCTTTTGCATGCGGGAAGATGCTTCCATTAAGTTTGGAAAGCTTTATGCCGGCACTTAGCCGAAAAGGATAAAAATTTTTGGGTTTGGGCATGTTGGGTTACACCGGGCTCCCCAAGGTTTTTCATTTCTGTACCCGTGTCTGTATTTAATTCTGCAACGTTTTTTAAGGAGTTGTTCCTTAAAAACAAACTATCTTTCATTAAAATATTTTTTAGCCAAGTTAGGTCTATTGTATCTAGATCTTTTATTGAAAAAAAAATTTTTTTTACCGTCAAAAGTCTCACAAAATTTTTTTACGTCCATAATGTATCTAGAAGCTGGAAAACATACGGGACAAAGTTCAAACCCTGGTTACACCTCCAATTGTGGGATGTTAGAACCCCTAGGGGTGAGGTAACCATTTGGGGCTCATCGCTATTTCTGTATACTTTTTTGTTTAATGCCGCCGTTTTTGTTGGATTTTCTTTTTATGACATTGTCCATTTTTCTCTTTTCCTCGTCCGTTTTTTGACGGCTCTCTAGTATACAGGATCTTCTTCTATATTATTTCTTCATGGTCTGTGCTCACTTCTGTATTAGCACGTCCTGTTCTGATCGAGAAACAAATGATCTTTATTAGCTTTTTTTCCACTTCTTTTTAGAATAGATTGGGGAAATAATCTTTTTGATTTTACCCCCGTGTATACCTTTTTATTCTATAGTCGTCTGTATCTCTATGTATTTTCTTTTTTATTCTCCATAAGCTTTTTTCTATTTTTTTTCCAAGTCTCTTTTAATTGGGCGCCAATACAAAATCTTTTTCTTCCTGTATTCATTTACCCCTGTTTCTAAATTTTTTTTTTGTAGATTAATGTCACATAGTTGTTCGTTTCATGTCTATGATAAGCTGTATAAGGGCTAAAGAACAGTCCAAAGTATCTTATTCCATTTCTCCAGAAACAAAATCTGACGATTCAAATAGGGAACTTTTTTAATAGAAGTCCTCTTGGGGTAATTTCTTATTTTGGTAATATCAGAGTTTGCTATCCCACCAAACTTTTAATTTTTTAATTTTTTAACTTCTCCAATTGCAGGAAAAAATTTTTTCCAAGATGTTTTGTTGCAATAGGCGTGTGCTCCTGTCAAATACGCTCGAGCTTAGCTTGACGTTTAGGGAGCATGTTAGATATTGAAAAAAAGCCGTTATCGTAAAGGGGGGTTTTTGCCCATAAATATTGCTAGAGTTTTTCACGAGTATCTCCATATAAACGGGGCAGTCAAAGTCCCTGTATTTTCTAGCCAAAATTTGGGCCTAAGCAAGTCAATAAAGCAGAAAAAGGAAAGGACGGCTCACTTACATGGGGCCCTATAGGACCTGGAAGACACGCAATCTTCAGTAGCAGAACCGCTCCGTGCTAGCCCCGTGCTCTTTCATTCGGTTTTCCACCTGGGTCCGTACTTCCCTCCTATTTATTTCTTCAGGGGGTTTTTAAAAGGGATTCCTGGATACCCCCCCTGCATGATTTGGGGCGGCCCCGGGGGCCCCATTGGTGGTGCAACCCCCCCCCCTGTCAGGATGGCTGGGGCCCCTTTTCACTCACAGAGTTGTCAGAGCAAGGTATCGGGTGGGATCGTCATCAGCTGCTCAGCCTGTTATCCCCCGCGCCTACACAGCCTACCATTACATACCCCCCCCTTTTAGGAGGGAGGGC